>CM052202.1:13292690-13339498 GCA_028455805.1 Lasioglossum figueresi
CGATGTACGTACTACGTATGCTCCAAGCACCGAGGCCTCTCGAGACTATTTGAACATAAATATCTACACGTAATTAAAACAATTTTAATAAACTGACATCTGTACCATAGATAAGAATGACTATCTTGGAAACGATTAATTCTCACGACTCCGACTGTCCATCCTATGACAATAGTACAGATAAAGGGAATTACTGTTCGCTACGTTACCAAGAAATCACGAAGCCCGCTCGTGTTCATCAGAAGATAAACCGAAATCGTCTGAGACAGCTGTCGAAAGAAAGGTGCGCACGTGTGCGCGGATCAGGTAAACTGCGTTTCTGTCTGATGGAAAAGAGTAGTGGCACGTACTTCCGGTTGCGCGAAACATTAGGGTAATGTCTCTTTTCCTCGTTGCACGGTAATAGAATCGGATCACGCGAAGTTGAGATACTAATCCGTTGGTGGCGGGTCCATTTCGACCCAGAAGTACAAACTAATTTTCTAGCAGCCAGTTCGAATCATGTATGGTCCGATAGATCAACGTTGATCTGAAAAAAGTGGATTTGCACGTGTGTAAAATAAAATTACGCGGCGATTTAAATGGATCTAGCCATGGTTGCCATAACATGGTTGATAACATTCGCCTTGCGAGCTTCTCATTCACATTTCTTCCCATTTCTTACGCGAGGCTATAAAATCGAAGTTTCCGAGTTTTTAAGTGATTTTTCATGTTTGGTGTACGGATCGATAACGCTTTGTTGCACACCTTGTACATGGAACGAGCAGAATACGCTCAATTCAAAAGTGATTGTGTTCTCTGCCGCGGGCCGCTGTAAATAGCGACCTTGGTTCTCCATGCTGCAAACTTCAAGGCTACTGCAATCGGCCTGCACGAGTGGGTGGCTGTAAACAACGTCGCGGGAGGGGAGATAAGGGTGCATTCACATCGTCTGCCGCAGACGCACGCGTTCCGCTTATCTACAATCTCCCGGTATCACCGGTTATCTGCTTTGGTCAACAACACGTTCCGTATGTTTTCCCTTGAGACAGATGTAAATTTATTCATAACACATTTTTCACGTTGCGCAATTACCACGCGGAACCAAAATCCAACTCTGGAATTACTGGCCGAAATCTTCGGTCTCGAATATTCTACATGCAGTATCTACTTCAACATTACGCTACTTTTGAGTTACAAATGGCTAAAGTTGATGTTTTCTATTCAAACTGCTGCCTTTTCTGCTAATCATTGGATTTCTGATAACTTTTAGTTTGGGAGTAAAAAGAATTCTTCATTTCAGGCTCCTCAATTTGTGTCCGCGATGACGTCCGTTTCAAAAATCAGCGAATAACTCTGCCATTTTTTGAATAGTTAGTTCCGAACAAAATGGAGATCGCTTCAAAATCTTGATCGCCAAGATGGTGTTACCCACTTAAAGAAAATGCAAAATACTTTAGATTTTTCAAAAGTTCAAAATCCGAATAACCTCTTGAACGCGTTGGAACATGTTTGGATTGCGTTTGTTCCGAAGAAACTGGACGGTACTTCAAAATCAGAATTTTTCACTTGTTAATTAACCCAAAGAAAAATTCCCCAAACACATGTTTGATAGTAAAGATGGTGTCACTGATTTCTCGAAAGTTGAAAATCCGAATACCCCGTTGAACGCGTTTGGAACACCTTCTGCAGGTTCGAGCCGGAAGTGGGCTGCAGGAGGTGGGAGCAGGACAGCTTACTTGCAGATTATTCTAATTTTATCGCGCGAGGTGGTGCTCCAGTCGAAGGCGCACGAAGTATCTGCGGTCGAAAAGCACGTACCGAGAGGCTGCGATCGGTCGCGTTTATTTTTGCGGTCTTGACTCGCGTCAATCACTCAGCAATCCACGTGAAACCGCACGCAATCCCTATTGGCGGGGAGTACGCCAGAATCTGGCCAACGCACAAGGCCGTAACGCGTGTGGATAGCTTGGGCACGGAATGCAGCGGCGTAGCATGGACACCTTGGCCATGCATAAACGGACCTCACGTGTCCATCGATCGCTCCTGGTTTCTTTTCATTTTTTTCTTGCCGCTTCAGCCTCTCCTACGGATAGAAATTGCGACTAGGATCATTACGCACCTGGAACAAGCTGGTTACCGAGCAGTCGCGGCAGGACTGTTCCGCACTGTTCCGACCGAACCGCAACCGATCCGAGATTGAGTTATAGATGCCAGCCTGCCAATAGCTGCCTGGAATCGTGCTCTCTCGCAGCGCGATACTCTCTCGCAGACCGGGGCCTCGGAGTAATTTCGTTCAAGAAGACCTGCGAGAATAGGCCTGTCGGCGCAGGTGCGTCCGGTGAGAATTTGCTTCCTGAACGAACCGTGCGCGCCGATCGTGCTGTTCATTGTATCGCGGATTTGTTCGACCACCTAGCTTCTGGATTCGAGGACGACTCGGTAGAAACCGTTGCTTTTAACCCTTTGCAGTCGGAGCTATTACGTCATCCCATAAGTTCGTGCCGTTTTTCGAGCGGTTGCACGTGTTAATTTTCTAAACATACCTTCAAGTTTGTTTTAGGTGTTTTCAGAACATCTGACATCTCCTCAACCGATAAACTTCGTGATTTCTGTACAAGGTCTCGCATTTTATCTTCGTCTGTCCGAGAAGGACGCCGGGAACGTTCCTCGTCTTCTAAACAAAAATTCCGACCTCTAAAACGTTCAAACCACTTCCTACAGGTACGAGATGGAAACGCACTTTCTCCGTAAACAACACATATATTGTTCGTGCCGATTGTCGCTTCACTTCCTTTCCGAAATTCATATAACATGAGATGTTCGGAAATGGATACGCATTTCGTTCATGATTTTTCACTGCTAGGAATCACTTTGTTCGCTATTTTACGATCTTATACCCACGAGAACCTTCTCTAGACTGTTCCCAAACAGCTACGCTTCAAGTGCATCGGTCCCTTATCGCCGTAAAGTTTATAAATCGGCGAGTGAAATGTATACACAAAAGTCGGCACGAACTTATGGGATGACCTAATATTTTAACTCGAAAATTAAACATTTCTTCCGATCTAAAATAATTCCATTCTACAGAGTGAGTCGCGAAGCGTGATCAGCTTAGATTACTCTGTTGCTACCGGTTCGATCGCAAATTTTTTTAGCTGAAATAACATGGTTCAAGGAGAGCTTTAACCTGATTGCACCAAATTGCTTGTCAACCCCTTTCTTCCAGGGTTATCAAAGTCACCTTTAGTTTTGTATATGTAAACCTACAATTTGTTTACGCCCATCTATTAGGAGATACTGAGAGGAATTCGGTTCTGCAGGGTGTCCCACAAAGGGTGTCGGAAACAGAAAGGGCTGATTTGCCAATTCGCAACGTCGCGCTTAGCGGGACCTGGTCTGGTTATTTGTATAAAGTAATTGTTGCCCGGTCTGTACATTGTATCTAGCGATGGGTATACAATACTCTGTCTTGCATGTTTTCGAACAAATCAATCGCCACAGAGTTTCGAATCGATTCGATATTTATTCGAAATCAGAAATTCTTGAAACTCTTGACAATTTTAAAACTGTTGATAATCTTAATAAATGTTATACTTTTTATAATATTGGTACGTTCATACAGTTATTCATCCCGATACTGACATGACGTAATGATTGTTTCGTGATAGATATGTAACATTTTAAGAGTTTCAATTCTTACAAACCTTCGAAAGTTTTAAGGCTTTCAAAATTTTCAAGACAATGAAGAATTTCAAGAGTTCTAAGCTTCGAATTATGTTGCAAGTGATTCGAATTTTTTATCGTAAATATTGGATCGAAACGATTCGAAGTGATTCAGATTCTATCACTACCTACATCTAATTTACAACCATTATGTAAATTACAAATCATTTGACCTTCATAGATTTTTATAGACCACATTTTACAGATCAACAGCGACTTCCTACCTTCTTTAACCCTTATGTTAATAATCGTGTACCTTGATGCCCACTTAGAAATTCTTTAATATTTTTGTTGGTAAATAGAAAAATTATTGTAAATGTTCTTGGATGATCGCAGATTAATTTACATTTATCACAAACTATAGAGTGCAAGATAATCGAATATTGTAGAAAATTTTGGTTGTTGAAACAAGGGTTAAGCGTTCTACTACAGGAGAGCAGTCGAAATTGAACCAGTACTTACATCTAGTGATGGGGATACAATACTCTGTCTTGCATGTTTTCAAACAGATCAATCGCCACAGAGTTTCGAATCGATTCGATATTAATTCGAAATCAAAAATTCTTGAAACTCTTGAAAGTCTTGAAGTATTGAAAATTTTAAAACTCTTGATAATCTTAATAAATATTATACTTTTTATAATATTGGTATGTTCATATAGTTGTTCATCCCAATACTGACATGACGTAATCATTGTTTCGAAAGCTTTAAGACTTTCAAAATTTTCAAGACAACGAAGACTTTCAAGACGTCCAAGAGTTTCAAGAGTTCTGAGCTTCGAATTATCTTGCAAGTGATTCGAATTTTTTATCGTAAATATTGAATCGAAACGATTCGAAGTGATTCAGATTCTATCACTACCTACATCTAATTTACAACCATTATGTAAATTACAAATCATTTGACCTTCATAGATTTTTATAGACCACATTTTTCAGATCAACAGCGTCTTCCTACCTTCTTTAACCCTTATGTTAATAACCGTGTACCTTGATGCCCACTTAGAAATTCTTTAATATTTTTGTTGGTAAATAGAAAAATTATTGTAAATGTTCTTGGATGATCGCAGATTAATTTACATTTATCACAAACTATAGAGTGCAAGATAATCGAATATTGTAGAAAATTTTGGTTGTTGAAACAAGGGTTAAGCGTTCTACTACAGGAGACAACAGTCGAAATTGAACCAGTACTTACATCTAGTGATGGGGATACAATACTCTGTCTTGCATGTTTTCGAACAAATCAATCGCCACAGAGTTTCGAATCGATTCGATATTAATTCGAAATCAAAAATTCTTGAAACTCTTGAAAGTCTTGAAGTCTTGAAAATTTTAAAACTCTTGATAATCTTAATAAATATTATACTTTTTATAATATTGGTATGTTCATATAGTTGTTCATCCCAATACTGACATGACGTAATCATTGTTTCGAAAGCTTTAAGACTTTCCAAATTTTCAAGACAACGAAGACTTTCAAGACGTCCAAGAGTTTCAAGAGTTCTGAGCTTCGAATTATCTTGCAAGTGATTCGAATTTTTTGTCGTAAATATTGAATCGACGCGATTCGAAGCGATTCAGATCCCATCGCTAATTGCATCTATGTTATTCCCGGCACGGGATCCTGGATCCTCGATTGTTTATGAAACAGTTGTTCTTTTTATATAATTTATTAATACAGGTCGCAACATCATGATAGACGTTATCGTGTTTATATACATTGTCACGTAAACATCTCGCTGTCTTGCGGAAATCTGTGATAAGGTTGAATTTCTAACTTGATATTGCGCGAAGAAAATTTTCAGAAAATAATGTGAAATTACTCGTTAATATTAGGTTTAGGGCTAACGAAGGTCAATACTTTCTTACTCGGAGTTCGACATTCTTCCATATTTTGGTATAAAAAATATAGTATTCCATTTAAAAAACCAAAGTCGACCTTCAAATCTCTGAAACGCTTCCACCTGTAAAAAAATAAATACTTTACATAATGTACCCCTTCGGACCATGCAACTTCTGTATACAAAACTTTTTCGTGCGACGCATACTTTGGAAGTTATATAGGTGTGCAAGTTGCGCGAACCACCCTGTATAAATGGTGTGGTTTATTGTACTTCGCAATCTAATAGTAATATAAAAGTGTGGTAAAAATTGTACTACTGGCATGTCTGAAAAAAATCAGGAACAAAATGTAACCGCTAGTCTCCGTTTCGCTTAGAAAATCGTAGGAGCAATCGCAAGGCGTTCAACAGAAAAATGTGGCATAAATAAACGACTTTAACGAAATAGACGTGATTAACATAGAATGTAGGAAGAGGTTCATATCGACTATACCAGCCAGTGAACTGAAGATTATGGCACAACTGCGGCGAAGAAAAGTTCAGGCAGCGTAACTTGCGACTGGAAACAATCGAAGACGAATGGTCTCGAGTTCGAGAACGCTATCCACCGGAAATGGTATCCGCTTAAGTGTGATCGTGGCTCGCGCGTTAAAAGGGGTGTGCATCGTTTTCGCAATTTCGCGGACCGGTAAGGATCAGCCGGGGTTCTGGCTGAGGAGAGGTAGCCGGATAGGATAATAACGCGGGGTATCCTGATTCCGTGGATTTATAGACACGATTCCAGATCCGAAATAATTGATAGAAGGAAACCGCAATGGAACGAAACGGAATGGAATAGAGGACGGTGGCCGATCGATCTCGAGGGGATACGAAGGGGCTACTCGATTAGTTCCCGCCTTGCCCAATGCCCCGTCCAGCGATTTACGACCAGAAAACCTCGGTCTGGGCCATTATAAGGCGAACCGAATACTGATACTTTTGCAGAAAGACTGCTGCTGCTGCTCCCGGTTGCCCGGCTCGAAACAAACAATAATTGCCAGTTGAGTCTCGCGATTACGGCGCATCGCCGTCGCCGTCGTCGGTCGTCGTCGTCGTCGTTGTCTTTTCTGTATGTAGCCGGCTTCCGTTTGACGATACACGACTACCTTGAGTACAGGTTATTACATACACCAATTTCCTGCTGCCACTCTTCCGGTCCCGTCCGCTGACCCTGCATTCCGACATGTGAATCGTCCTTTTTCGCTCGTATCGAACACACTGAACTGGAATGACAAAAAATCCGCGAGTCACTTCGTTGGCCCGAATCCTCACCGCTCCACTATATCTGTACCCATAGACAAAACCTGTAGATCTGGGCTGGCCAATTCTTTTCTTTTCTAGAAAACTTTTCGTCAAGAGTAACTGAGAGCCATCCTTTCTAGCGGCCATCAATTATATGGCAGACTGTGTTAGCTAAAAAATTCGTCTAGTTCTGAGCAAGAGGTCGACATCGACACAGGATTGTGCATCCCGGTGTATCGTTCGAATCGGTGCATTTGCGAGCATGGCGCGTAGATCCGCGGACCTTAGTTCAATTATAATGGAATTAAGGTCGTGCGATGTGTCGTAATTGTTCATTTGAATAGCATGCAACAGGATTTCATTGTGACCGTAACGCGCAACCGGTATTAGTTTTCTGGCCGGTAGAGACTTTGATTTCGAACCACTTCATAGCGGGAGGGAGAGGGAGAGAGAGAAAGATCCTGAGTGGTACTCCCGTTCCACCAGTTGCCGGCGTTATTAGGAAATAAAACGTTTCCCGACAGAGTTTCTTTAGTTTTTCGCTGTCTTGCTTGCTGGTTGGCTCTGCTTGCTCGATTCGAAGCGGAATTCTGTTGATCGAGGCCGAGCAGGATGATTCGAATGCATCGCGCGGCTCTCTCACCTGTTTTCTTCGCGGCGCGCCGCGCGCCGTCACCTCCGATGACACCTTCCGCGGTATAATAATATATTCCTCCTTTGTTTCTGTCTGCTTAGCTTCCTCCCCTCTGTCCCGCAGGACGTTCTCTTTTCTCTTTGTCTCTGCAGTCTTTGTTCTTATGGGACAATACAAGTCCGAGCACAATAAATTCGCCTCGCCTAGGTCTCGCGAGTCTTTTCTGCGAAATGCATCGCTACTCCCGGCTCTCCAGGTGATACGGCGAGTTTTCATTAAATACGATCCATCTGGAAAATTGAGATCAGACACGCCGAACGAGACCGAGAAAAACATGCGTCGCGATACGTGCAATTAGTGTGTTCGATCCGCTGTGAATAACGCGATTACGCCGACGTTATGTTCAAAGAACTAGTATAATCAATTAATATGTCTAACCACGTAAAATATCTATCACAAGTAGACTGCTGATCTTTGTGCATTTATGAAGAAATTGGTTGGGTAAAATATGAAACGGTAAAAGATTTGAAAAATGCAAGATTGTTGTATTGTTGCTTTTAATACAACAAAGTCGTTAAGGGATGAAATCGATTTTTATGTTATTCCTGCTTCCCACAATCGATGGAAAACATTTTTACTGTGCATAAAGATCCGCAGTCTAATTATAACTATACAGCGTACCTTTATGCAAAATAAAATGTTCATACATCATTTGCAAAGAAATGAAGCTACATACAGATTTATTTCTTGTGTAAATAATTTTAATCGATTGAAAATAACGTCTCCGTATTTTTACATTTTTTAAATGTTTTTACTGTTTTATGTTTCACCTACTGATTTTTCTCATAAATGCATAAAACCCGCTGTCTAATCATAACATAGTTGAAAAGAAGTCGAACCGTTTCTAACGGTTCAGCGATTTATTTTATGAGTGTTAAGAATCGAAGAACTCGTATACATACATGTGCGTTATCCGGTACAAATGGGACATGTTCGAAAAATGCATTTTTTTCTTCGCACATTTGAAAAATGTGCTCTGAAAATTTTGCTGTAAAATTCGCAAAAATAACGAAGTTACAGAAAATTCATCCGTCTCTTCACAGATTTATCCAGGCACTGCACTAACAATATTAATTTTATTTTTCATTTATCTACCTATCTTACAAATTAATTGTAAATTAAGACTGAACGGGGATTGCAAATTACAAACGGAACAGTTGTAGAATGAAATTATTTTGAATCGTTCTGGTATTATTCCGTAAAGAGAAATTATATCAAATATACACATTGAAGAAAACCACCCAGTATACATGCACACACATATGTTTCCTCGAGCCTGACCGCTGCCATCGGCGCGGCGCGGACTTCTGATAACCGTTATCACTGTTGGTGAAGCGCAGATAAAAAAGAATTTACTTGGTGAAATCCTTGCACTGTATATTTACACTTTTCCTGTTGCGATGAATGCACTCTACATGTTTCTACATTATTGTATAAACTTCAAACAAACGCAGTAAATTATTGAAAATATTCTTTATGCGCACCATTACGAATTAGCAATATAACGACTGGAACGAGACATAATTATAACGTGTTCTACAACTTATCGTACGAATAATGCGGTAACACTGTTTTCATTTGCATTAGAATGACGCAAACCAACCGGACGATTAAAAGTACAAAGCGTCTTCGAACACTAAATTTCCCACTTTCGAGAAGGTCTGAAAAACAGTAATAATTTTGTTTAAAGAAATAGTTGGTGCAACGATAAACCGGTACTCATTTCGAAGCTTGAATCATGTAGTTACTTAATCCACTGTTCATTTTATTTCATTTAATTTGAAGACTGGAGAGCGTTACAATGAACCCTTAACCCTTTGCAGTCGGAGCTATTTTTACTCGAAAATTAAACATTTCTTCCGACCTAGATTAATTCCATTCTATATGAGTTTTTTCATTTTATGAATATGAAATTGATAGAATACTACGTACAATACTTAAATGTGGAGAAATTGATTGGATACATACAAAGTATTTAATAACGTAAATAATATTGTGAATAATGGTACAGTAATTTTTAGTGATGACTCTGAGTTACCACTCGAGTGCCAAGGGATAACATTTGATGCCCGATTTTTTTTTGGTCGGTTTATTGAAATTTAAAGAAAAGATGTACACACTTTATAAATCATATGAGATACACGGTCAAGACTTTACACGGTCAAACTTGTTCCTCATTTTTGTCCCACGGAATAATAAACTAAGAAATACTTAATTTTACTCTGTTTATCGAGTCCATCATTATGGTTACATACACTTGACGAATTAAAATAGAAAATCTGTGCGATCTAATGATCAGTTAAATAATATCTTTTGTTAAGGATTCGTTTTTCCAGGATTCTCCTGGAGGATTTTCTCCTGATTTCTCAATAATGCAAAGACGGGGTTTTTCAGTAACCAAAAATGCCAGATAAAAGATCATACCAGGCCGTAGTCGCCCTCAAAAGTACTGTTTTCACGTTTACGAGGCGTAATTTTCATTTTTCGGCAGCATGTACAGTGAACCACGAAAGTATTTGAACGCACTTTAAAACAGTACAACGTTTTTATGATCGGACCAAACAACCTAACCTTTTTTAAGCAATTAGAAGAATTGATTTACCAAATGACATGAAAAAAAGATTTTGAAAAAATTGCAATTGCTAAGAATTACATGAGAAAGTAAAAGAAGCATCATTTATAACTTTTTTATTAGAGCCCCTAATGAAAATTTAAATATGCGTTTTGTAGATGTATATTAGTTAAACATATGCCGAAAATTTCATCGGAATCCGTTGACGCATAAAATAACGATACGCATCGGAAGATGCAAGAATCTGTGGATTTTAAGCAAAAACTGATCAAAAGTCGCGAAAAACTATGATTTTTACCACATTTAACCACTTGTGGCTCTTGTTTATGTTAAACGATTTAAATGAAATTTTCAGCATGTGTATAATCAACACAGATCTACAAAACATATATTTTACATTTTCATTAAGGGTCCAAATAAAAAAGTTAAAAAAAATGCTTTTTTTATTTTTGCACGCAATCTTGTAAATTGTTTTTTCAAAACAATCGGGTCGTTTGGTACAATTATAAAAAAGTTTTACTGTATTAAAGTGCGTTCAAATTCTTTCGAGGTTCACTGTAGCTGTCGCAGCTTTATGAAAATAGCTACAGTTATTCGAATTAATATTCGGACGCTCTAAAAAAGATCATAACTTTTTAAATATTGAACTATGCGATTTGAACTTTTTTGGGAAACTAGAGCAATTAGTTTACTACAGGATGTGAAAAAATTTTTTTTCAAGAATTGCAATTGATCAGAATTGTAGAAGAAATACTAAAAGTTGCATTTTACAACATTTTTATGTAGGCCTATATTGAATATTTAAAAAATACGTTTTGTGGATCTATGTCAATTAAACATATTTTGAAAATTTCGTCAAAATCGGTCGACGTTGCAGTGAGCTACAAACTTTAAAGGTAGTAAAAATTGCAGATTTTCACGATTTTCGACCTACATCTAAGAATTCTTACATCTTTCAATGCCTGTCGTTTTTTCCCGCATCAACCGATTTCGACAAACTTACAAAACTTACTTTCTAAATTTTCAATATAGGTCCACATAAAAAAATGGTAAATTGCAACTTTTAGTATTTTTTGTACAATTCCGATGAATTGTTATTCTTGAAAAAAAAATTTCACGTAGTAAACTAATTGCTCTAGCTTCCCAAAAAAGTTCAAAACGTATAGTACAATATTAAAATAGTTATCATCTTTTTTAGAGCGTCCGAATATTAATTCGAGTCACTGTACATGCGCAGCTATGCTTTCAAATAGTGCAAATTACGCTGCCGAATAATGCAAATTACGCCTCGTAAACGTAAAAATAGGACTTTCGAAGGCGATAGCGGCCTAGATGTATTTTTTATCTAGCGTTTTGGACTACTGATGTTGGATTTTGTAACATTGCGTCAGCCAAAAGGCAAAAATGAATTGGGTTGTCTGTGAGAATCACTGGCTTCTCTATCTTAAAACAATAAACCAGATGTCTGCGGACCCATGGGTCTATGAGGGTTTCGTATACCTAAATGCCCGGATAGAACACAGAACGCAGACCTGGTCCTTTATCTTAAGTGGACAACGGACTTATCCACGTTGCCCTTTTTTGACTTTTCTGAATTAGCCTTCGACGCTGAACGACGTCCTTCCGAGCTCTACGCAATAAACTAGAGATATCAGTTATATAAAGAGTATCGGTTTATTTTAACCACCCATTTCCAATAACTGAAAATCCCCATTTTTGTAATATCGAGAAATGAGAACGCGAATCCCGCACAAGGAATCTCGCAAAGTCGAGCTAACGACTCGATTGCTCCGTCGACCGCCGTAATATAAATAAATAAATAACGATAATGCCCGGCTTATACGTGCCCAAATGCTGTCGTACGGGGACGCGGTTGTAAAGGATCGGCATAATCGCAATTACGCGAGACGTGCCCGCTTTTAACAATCGCCGTCCCACATTTTATCTCGGCGCGACGCTTTTTCAATGCGGCGCGAACAACGGCATTCGAAAAATGTCATCGGATTTATCAGCGGGCAGTCACGTGCGGCGAATGTGTCTATTTATCATACGGCGTTATCACCGCAGCTGCCGCGCCGCTATCGCCACAATGACCAGACGCGTCGCTCGCAAAACTTTTTGGGCGTGACCTCCTGGATTCCATGAATTTCATCGCGAACTTACCAGCTTCGGAACGCCGCGCCGAGGGCCCGATAAACCCGGCCGACGCGTCACCTCGCTCGTAAAACTTTTTACACGCGTCCTCAAACGCTTAGTTAATTACCCGTCACGGTCGTCACCGACTTCGAGGCACCGAGCTCTCAACCTTGTTGCTATTTTACTGCGTGTCTCACCGTCGCGTCGCGTCGCGTCGCCAATGCAACATCCGATGCAAATTTCCCAAAGAGATACCGTGGCTATTCCAGCGAAGAAACTGATAACGTCGTCTGCACGATCGTATCGCAAATCTATCCATTCCACGCTTGTATGTAATTAACCCGACCGCGCGGGCGTTTCGAGGAAAATTTTTAGAAATTCCCGTGCAATTTGAACGACAGCAAGGACTGCGTTTCAGAACTTGGCGAAGTTATAAAATGATGATACCGAAGACCACGCTGAAGAGGGGTGACATACTCGATAAGAGCATTATGTATACCTCAAAGACAACTTGTCAAGTGTCTTGAGGTGTCCGGGAGAGCATTATTCATCTCGTCACAATACAGTCGGTCTCATAATCGATGGCACTCACTTTAAATCAGAATAAATATCCTGCCAACCCAGATGGATTGGTTTACCAAATGACATCTAATGCAAATTTTGGAAAGATTGCGTTTAATCTGAATCGTGAAAGTAATAATGATTGTTGCTTTTTACACCGTTTTTATTTGGGCTTGAAACAAACATTTCAAAAATGTGTTTTGAACATTTCCGGCTTAAACCTCGTACAACGGACGATTTTTATAGGTATATAATTGGCAATATGCTTAGGACCGTTCACGGCTCCAATTAATAATTTTTAAAAATTTACTTTTGACGATATCTCGTGTACACGCATTAGTCTTTCCCATATCCTCAATGAAACAGCTATTCGGTTAGTTTAATTGCCACTAATTGAGTACTTAAATGACAATTTGGATGTTCCCGGTCAAAATAGACTCCGTCACAGTATACGGAGGGTTAATTGTGCCATACTAAGTTATGCCGTCGGGTTTGGGAAGTCTAGATAACATACCTATGCAATAAACAACCGGACAGAGGTCACCGTTAACGAGCAACGCGTGTCCGAAGCGTGGAACGCAGGGTGTGTCGATGGACGACAAAATTTTCATGGGTTTCGAAGAAATTCAGTTAGTTTCGCGGAGCCTATGCATTATACGATTTGTTTTGCTCTCCCGTTGGGGTGTTAGAGAGTTGAAGAAGGCAGGAGTGAGCAAGGAGGGCTCGCAGCCGCGTAATGGAACGCCGGTCTTGGCTATCTAGCCGCACCCGCCACTAAATCACGAGATATTACCAGCATTGTGCTCACAATCAGTCGTAATACCTACCACGGACACGGTGCGACCCTGTGTCAGAATATACCGCACGATCGTCTGGGTTACCGTCGATTTCCGATTATTATCAGAAGTAGACGAACATCGGGAATGGCCAGCGCGGCGATCGCATGCGAGGATCGTTCATCGAAGCATACGATCGCACCGCGTCCCATGAAAGGAGACGAAACGCGGGGAAACGAAAAAGAAACGTCCGAGCATAATATAATCCCTCAGAATATTATTTACAGACTCGTTTCTGATATGTGAGCTTACACGCGAGGCGCTGTGTAATGGAGGTTGTGAGAAATTGATAGCACCGCGACATTTGTTACACAGTGGGGTGTATGGCTCGGAAGAATGACGTTTTCAAAATTTTGCGTAAGTCGTACAATTTTTGTTGACCGACGTAGTTAATGGTACGAAGAATAAGGTTTCGGTATTGTTTTTTTTTACATCCATATAGTACTCTACGTCATCGAAAGTCAAGAGATTTTATAGCACACTTTGTGTGTGCGTTCTCAAACAGTCTCTGAAATAGCGTTCGTTCATTAGCGATTTTCAAGTGTTTTAAGGAAATTGTGTAAATTCTTGCATCGCAGAAGCTTCCCATGTAGGTGTACAGAGTACTTTCGCACAAATTTCATTCGTTTATCATCTAAATTAAAATAGCTATCAATATTTCATTCATGGACGATTTTTACTGTTAAAATATTTGGCTCGTTTCTCTTGCAATTGATGGAAATAATTTTTATTTTGCGTATAATATTAGAAATCTTTCATTTTCCGCAGTTCAATTATAATAAACGAACGAGATGCACGCCTTGTGCTCGAATCGAAACCAACGACATCTCGATTGGCTAGTGCCTGCATATTTCCAGCAAAGGGGTAAATTAAAGAAATTGAACAACGAGTATACTTGACGTAAACATCGAAAGTGTTAAATGCAGATTGTTTCGTATTAGATGCAGGCAGTTTAGAGACGTCGTAGACTAAACCCGGAGTGTTTTCATTTGGCATCGACGTTCGCGGTGCAGCGAGAGCACTTTTGCGCTACGCGTTGCATCAAACGGAGCGTTGTTCCGCCTACGCGACCGAGTAATTTGCACGTACGCTGGCTGCTTGCCGACACGACCTCTGAATACAGCCGATGCCCTATTTACAAATGTCAAATTGTCCATACGCATTACGTCCGTTCCTGCTACGTGCCGAAGTGGCCGCGCCGGGCTTCTTTGCATGTAATTATCGGTGAAACATCGAATTCCGTGTCCGGCAGAACGGAATCGTTGCTCGAGAACCGCGCTCCGGGCTAATATTCTGACGTGGGAGGTTACGAGCGATGCATGCTTTCGCATAATGTCAGCGCGACCCTGACAGTTCCCCGCTCTCCCGCTAGAATAAACTATTTTTCACGAAATTATTCAACACTGGAAGCAGCCATA
Source organism: Lasioglossum figueresi (assembly GCA_028455805.1). Classification (NCBI taxonomy): domain Eukaryota; kingdom Metazoa; phylum Arthropoda; class Insecta; order Hymenoptera; family Halictidae; genus Lasioglossum; species Lasioglossum figueresi. The sequence continues at coordinate 13,307,737 of CM052202.1, forward strand.
ACAGCGACTAGTCTGTTACAGGACAGAAAAAATTACGAGTGTGGGTGGTTATTGCGACAAGTAGACTTGTCACTTTTCTGCGAGAGGTAGTTGATCCCTTGCTGTGTTATACGAGATCTGTTCAGAAAATAACCGAAGTTTATTTTTTTATACTTTATTATTAATTTTATAGATTATTGGGCCTTGTCCCCTTCAAAGTACTCCCTTCCCCTATTCACACACTTTTCTCAGCAATGTTTCCATTTCGCAAAGCAGTCCTGGATAGCTTCATTTGAAATGGCCTTAAAGGCTGCGTCTCCTAGACAGACGATACTCGCGCGTGACTGCACACAGTCACCGCAGTATACTCACACACCGCTAGACCACGCATATATACGCCGGGATTGCAAGGGTTCGGGATTCCACTCCTGATTTCTTAATAATGCAAAGACGGGGTTTCTTAGTAGTCAAAATCGCTAGATGAAAGATCAATCTAGGGGGCTATTCGTCTCAAAAGTACTCCTTTTACGTTTACGACGCTTAATTCTCATTATTCGGCAGCATATCGACAGCCACGATAGGCGGCAGCACCGTCGCCTGTCCATTGCTTCTCGCAGCTACGCGACATGCTACCGAATAATGAGAATTACGCGTCGTAAACGTAAAAGTAGGACTTTTGAGGCAAAAGCCACCTGGATTAATATTTCATCTAGCGATTTTGACTACTAAGTGTTGGACATGAGGTATGCATGAATTATATGTGAGTGCCGATTGAGAGAGTGTATGAATGAGCGACTATATGATCTATGAGTGAATCGGTAAAGTCTAGATCTGTAGAGATTCTAATATAAGAGAGACGCACACGTGTTCAGAGCTATTGTAATATTAAAATTAAATATACATATAGAGTTTATAGTGCACCAGCACAGTGTAATTTGTTTCACTTTAACAGTAAGAAACTCCGTCTTTGCATTATTGAGATATCAGGAGTGGAATCCCGGACCCTTGCAATCCTCGCATACGTATACGTGGCCTAACAGCGTGTGAGTGACTGTGTGCAGTCACGCGCGAGTGTCGTCTGCCTAGGAGATGCAGTCCTTAAGGTCTGTGACGAATTTGCTTTGACATCGTCAATAGTCTGAAAACGGCGTCCTTTCGGCACTGATTTTAATTTCGGAAATAAGAAAAAATCGCAACGAGCCAGGTCTGGCGAGTGAGGAGGCTGAGGGAGGACAGTAATCTAATTTTTAGCATAAAACTGACGAATTGACAAAGCTGAGTGCGCGGACGCATTGTCGTGGTGCAAGAACCATGAGTTGTCTCGCCACAACTCTGGTCTCTTTTTGCGTTTCTGTGAAAGTTTTACCCGGTTTCACGCAAAATTTTACGTTGCATCTTTGTTCCAGAAAATCGAACATTTCAAAAATCGTCACTAACACTTAAACACGTTGCAGTCAAATAACAATATCACGAAAACTAAACGAGATATCAACAATCCAAGAACATATGGTTACAGAGGAGATTATGCACAACGCAATGGTGCCAACCGCATATCACTAAATATCTCCATTGGCGCGTAATTAAAAATCTTCGGTTATTTTCTGAACAGACCTCGTATGTATTTTTCACAGCTTTGCAATGATTAACCTTTTGCACTCCGAATTATTTTTCAATTTTGTTGCCGAAACAACTCCCTACTACTTGAAGTGTTTTGTTCGAAATTTTCTTCAAAGGACAGGAATCCTCGACTGCTACTTATTTCAAACAATTTTGTTTACTAATTATATTAAATACAGTAGGACCTCGATTAAACGGATCCCGATTATAAACAAATATGCGTTTAAATATGATTATATTATGAAGGGAAATAAATTTTGAAACATAAAAAATTTATTTTGGAATACAATGTACATTTTAATTGTGTCCCTCGGGTCTCGATTATCCATCGGGCCTTAATTTGTCCGGGCTGTTTTGTCTCCCGATCGAACCGGTTAATCGAGGTCCTACTGTATAGCTCTCAAACTTTGTTGTAATTTATATTTGTGGTACTTATATTTGTCTTAACTAAAAAAGAAGACAATTAAATAAATAAAGGAAGAACGAAACCCGTTTTATTTACATTTTTTTTCTCTGATGTCGAGTCACGCACGACGAATTTACTGTTAAAAAAAGGAAATTTACAGTGGTTGCCGAATTGTTAGAGCCACTTGCATAAAAATGACGCAGTTTTTCACGATTGTATCTTAATACTTTAAATCGTAGAACATCATTGAATGAACGAGTGCAATTGCACTTTGCAATTAAAAGGTAAAAAGCCGCATTGCAGACTGATAGTTTGTTAAACCATCCAAAACGTGCCGCTGCAATTTTTTGAAGTGAGAACTTCTTGAGCCACACCGTGTACGCTATTGCTGGGCAGTGAGTGAGTCTGATTCGTCACGCTCCGACGTGAAACGGAGAGGTGTGTAATCGCCATAGAAGTTTTTAATTCGGTCGTGCGGACTTGTTTGTGCGGTTGTCGTGGACGAGACGTAACCTGTATATGTACAGTCTTTTTAAATAATTTTTGAACGCATTAAACGTACGCACAGTGTCTTGTAAAAAGGTATACACGCTTTAACAGCTGGTAACGCTTCTATTAGTTTTAACCAAGTGGTTAACTTTCACATTTAAAATGCGTAGGTGAAGTGGGGTAAGTGTGCACTAGTTTTTATAAAGTTAGACTTTAAACTGATGTCTTGTACTGATGTGACGTGGTGTGTAAAAACTTAACGCTCTCGGTATCAAACTCTTGCCACAATTATTACCGATGAATTAGTATTATGTAAGATTCTCTAATTTTGCTTGAAAATTATCATTATGATAGGATATTGTATAAAATGTCAAATACCATGTACTTGCCCCGAAAATGGAGCAAGAGAGTCTCTGAAAGTTAAAAATGCTTTCAAACCTTGTTTCAAGTGCTACGGGGCAAGGAAAAAATGATTAACAAGCCTGCTATAAAATGCTTCTTACTGCATTAAATTATATTGTTTAGTTTTTTGGAGTTATCCATTTTTTAAACAAACATGTACTTTTATGCTGAAATATGAAAGAGGATACAGTGATATTAAAACAAAGTTTAAAAATGCTTTCGAACCTTGTTTCAAGTGCTACGGGGCAAGAAAAGAATTATTATCAAGCCTGCTACAAAATGCGTTTTATTGCATTAAATTATATTGTTTAGTTTTATGGAGTTATCCATTTTTAAACAAACATGTACTTTTATGCTGAAATATGAAAGGGAATACAGTGATATTAAAACAAAGTTTAAAATATAAATATGATATTTATTATTAATATGCACTTATGTGAAGATTTGGATTGATCGATGAAAACGTAGTGTCGACGAAAGTTAATTAATCAAATCGTGCCGATGAAAACAGTGTTGGTGAAATGAGTTGTCAACGAACCCAGGTTAACCCATACAGTACGCACTTACTCCACCGTGATAGTACGCACTTTTCTCAATAAATTTTAAAAAACACAATAAAAACGGTTTATTTAATGTAAACCTTCATCAATATTTGTTGTGCTTACCTAAAATAACAACACAGGATATATTAATAACTTGTAAACTATTGCACGTTCAGGGTAACCTCAAAGTTGTACGTGTACCTCTCACGTGACTGTTTGGCATTGGTTGATTTCAGCGAGGAAAACACCTAAATGACAAGAACAGGAGTGGAAATGACTCACAAGGAGACATCGCGACCTTCGCCTCACCAATCGGGTTGAAACTTCGCACACTTATAGATTATGTTCTCCTGATTACAAATATATACCATTATAGGGGCAGACGCTCAATAGTTTTTGAGATATTGACGATTAAAGTTTCATTGCTACCCATGAAATTCAATACTCTTTCTGTACCACAAGAAGAACCGCCATGGTGTGATGGTAAGCGTGTCAGGGTTTCACGCGGAAGATCAGTCTTCAAAACCCTGCCGACTGATTCGTTTTTTTTATTTTACTGTATTTTATATTTATGAATCATTTACCTCGATGTATGTGTATATTATTAATTTCAATAGATTCGATTTCACGCATAAAATTGCGTGACGAATGGGTAAGTATTGTAACCCGACGTTTTCAAACCGATATCAAGAGGTTTCCTGATCTCACTGTTTATGTTGACTGTTTATATTGTGGCAGATAATGCAACCCACGAGTTTCGAACCGCATCTTTCAAGTCAGTTGATCAGTCAGTTTTGTTCCACAGTGAAATCAAGAGCTTCTTATAAAAATGAATGATTGTATCTATTGAAATTAATAATATACACATACATCGAGGTAAACGATTCATAAATATAAAATATAGTAAAATAAAAAAATAAACGAATCAGTCGGCAGGATTTGAACACTGGTCTTCCGCGTGAAAACCTCATTTCATTTTAAAGTTTCTTTATTTACATATCGATATCTTACAAAGTATACATAGTAACAGCAGTCTTATATATTTGTTGTACTTTAACATGTGTTCTTGTAGCCCCTATCGCAATGATTTATCTACTTACTTTGTCTATTAGCGCGTCTAATTACATTATATAGCAACGATATAATATATTTCTATCTGACTTATTCGTACTACGTTTGTACATTATTGCAGTTGCGGTTTTATTTCATGTTATGAGCTATTTGTAGGAAAAAGAAAAGAATAAAAACCTACTTATTATAAGGCGTGAAAACCTGACACGCTTACCATCACGCCATGGCGGCTCTTGTTGTGGTCTTGTGTGGAAAGATTATTGTATTTCATGGAAGCAATGAAATTTTAATCGTCAATATCTCAAAAACTATTGAGCGTCTGCCCCTATAATGGCATATATTCGTAATCAGGAGAACATAATCTATAAGTGTGCGAAGTTTCAACACGATCGGTGAGGCGAAGGTCACGATGTCTCCTTGTCAGTTTTACGGGAGGGATAACTGAGGAGGATAGTAGAGGGGCGGTCCATTGGCTGTCCCAGGTGAGGGGTGTTTACGATACTCCGGTTTTTTTCGTCATCCTAAACAAAAAAAAAGAAAAAAGAAAGCGATTGGGTTGGCAACTAAGTCATTGCGTATTTTGTCAATAGGTGGTCTTTGCACATTCTTTTGTTTTGTCAACGTGCTCAAAGCATCTAACCTATATTGTTTTCTCGTTGTTTGGACTTCCACCTTTAATTTAGTAAAAAAATTGTATCGATTAGTTATTTAGTTTCGTGTTTATCCCAATTTAAAATGAAAGAACAAGACTTGCATTTCAGACATATTTTTTTGTATTATTTCCGAAAAGGCAAGAACGCATCGCAAGCACGCAAAAAGTTATGTGCCGTATATGGGATTGAAGCCTTGAAAGAAAGACAGTTTCAAAATTGATTTGCCAAATAAAAAAAAAACCAAACGATTAGTTAAAACGTGTACGTTCAACAACTCGCCAAACTGAGCGATGCAGTTCAAGAATCGGCCAGAATTGGCAAATCTTAAGGGTGTTGTTTTCCAGCATGGTAATCCAAAGTCGCACACATCTTTGATCACTCGCCAAAAATTATTGGAACTAGGTTGGGATGTGTTGTCACATCCACCATATAGCCCTGACCTTGCGCCTTCAGATTACCATTTATTTAGTTCCATGCAGAACTCCTTAAATAGTAAAATTTTTAATGACGCCGATGATGTGAAATCGCATTTAATTCAGTTTTTTGCTGGCAAAAATCAGAAGTTTTATAACATGTAATTATGACACTGCCCGAAAGATGGCAAAAGGTCATCGACAAAAACGGACAATACTTAATTGAATAAAGTTGTATTTTTAAGCAAAAATTTTGAATTTTCCTTCTTGTTTAAAATACGCAATGACTTAGTTGCCAACCCAATAACTTATATTACATTGATAAATACAAGCTAGAGAAATTTCTGATGGTGTGTCGCGTAGACAGAATATTGTATTGGGTTGGCACTATGTGCAATATAGAGATTTGAATATGAATAGGTTAGAGACTAGGATGCGCGCGCAGATCAGGTAACGCGGCAAGATTCATTTCGATGAATAACAAGTAACGACCGTTGTTATAATAAATAAAAGCAAGCGTTGTCAATGTTCTCTCGTTGTGTAAATGTCACAAATATTATAAAGAGTTCTGTTATATTCAATATCGATATAAAAGTATAATAAACATTATTTTATATTGATTAAATGCTGTGTAATTTAATGTATGTATAACAACATAAAGCCAAGATCCACAACAATTTCGTTCATATTATAATAAAAATAACCAGTTAATGCGCTTGCCTCGGTTACGAACTTACCCCACTCCACCTTATATATATTTAAGACACCCTGTATTTAGGTTGTAACATATTGATGAATAATTCGGAATATTCGTTTATGTGAATTGTCACATAGAAAATGTGATCCGAAACGAGTTTAGTTTTGGAACAGCCTGTAGAGGAGCGTTCCGTGTGAACAGAGAGCCATCGATATGAATCGTTAACGGTATCGCAGACTGCATCTGCGATGCAGGTACCGATACCGTCGAGATGTCGCACGCTGATCGATTCGTGTCGCTATCCGTTCGAACGAAAAGTCAAACTACCGTTAATCGTCACGAAGGTTGCGCCCCGACGCGGCGCGGCGTCGCGTCGTCTCTCTAATACGCCGTTAATGATGACATATTAATAGCTGGCTAATGCCACGGTATATCGGTGTCTGATTTCTAAGCGGCAGCTAGGTTGCAAATGTCAGATATCGCACGCATTTCTCCGCTTTCTTGTTTCTTAAGGACTGCGTCACTTAGACCGACGCCACTCGCGCGAGACTGCACACAGTCACTATACGTACGCGAGGATTGCTTGTGTTCAGGATTCCACTCCTGATTTCTAAATAATGCAAAGATGGGGTTTCTTAGTAGTCAAAATCGTTGGATAAAACATCAATCTAGGGGGCTATTTGCCACAAAAGTCCTACTTTTACATTTACGACGCGTGATTCTCATTATTCGACAGTATATCGACAGCCTCGATAGGCGGCAGCACCGTCGCCTGTCCATTGTTTCCCGCGGCTCCACGACATGCTGCCGAATAATGAGAATTACGCGTCGTAAACATAAAAGTAGGATTTTTGAGGCAAATAGTCCCCTAGATTGATCTTTTATCTAGCGATGTTGACTACTAAGAAATCCCGTCGTTGCATTATTAAGAAATCAGGAGTGGAATCCCGGACCCTTGCAATCCTCGCGTACGTATACGTGGTCTAGCGGCGTGTGAGTGTTCTATGGTGACTGTGTGCAGTCACACGCGAGTGTCGTCTGTCTAGGAGACGCAGTCCTTAAGTGTGCGCCGGAGCGAACATACGCCAGCATCGGCGTAAAGGTGAACTAAGAAACAAAGATAGAGAGGCAGATATGTTTCTCGCAGGAGAGACAAAAACAGAGATTACGAAGCAGCTTGTTTTTCGATAATCCCACTCCCATTTCATTTAGCGAGGAAACAATATTTTTTGATACTCTTTGTGTTGAAATATTCTCTGAATTATTGCACGTTCCTGTACCGAGCCCTTTTTTTCAATTTGTCTCTTGAAACTTTTTAAACAATAATAGCGTACGTTTTTATAGAAGAATTTTTTTTCTGTACTCTTTTTCCAAAAAAGGGCTCTGTACAAGACCCCGCAATAATTCAGAGAATATTTCAACACAAAGAGCATCATAATATATTGTTTCCGCGAGTGACGCCTGTCTAGGAGACGCAGTCCTTAACGAGCCGAGTCATGATCACTCGGGGCAATGTCGCCAGAGTCGACCGAAACTGGTCGGTTTTTCCTCTTCTCCTTTTCCCCTTCCACTATCCCATTCCAGCACCATGAGCATACTTCATCACCCGCTAAGACCGTAGACTGGTCGCGTATTAATCTGTTTATCAAAGTGGGGGTAAACTGTATTCCCCTCGATTTCCTCGATCTGGCGACACTGTCTCGGGGTCTACGCTCCCTGCTGAAACTATTCACACTCTACAGGGTGGGCCAATTAACCACACAATCTCCAGATTTCTCCGATTTCCAATACAGGCTGTTCCAAAAATGTTGTACTTGTAAGGAGTGCCTCAAGTCATTCGACGTAATTTTTTCCTTTGCGCAAATGTTCTCCGCGGCTATATTAAGGAGTTATTAATAAAAACACGAACCAATGATGGCTCGCGCTGAGCCGGGCGTTGACATTGGCCGAGACGGATCCGTCAGCTGCAGCCGCGCCATGATTGGTCCGCGCTTTTCGTTAACAAGTCCTTACCAAAGCCGCGGAGAACATTTTCGCGAAGGGAAAAGTTTCTTCGAATAACCACAGGAATCACTTTGTAGATCTTTTGGCGGCACTGCATATGTGAAAGAGAGAAGGAAGGAAAAGGAAACGGAGCGTTTCGTCCTAGGCCCGCTAGAGAACTCGTCAGTAAGGCTAGCTAGCGGGCCCTACCTTAGACGGTGTAATCGGCAGTTGAGGACGTATATATAGGGATCGGTGACTGTTCAGGTAGTAGCGAGAAAGGTCTTTGACTATTTGTCCATCTTGTGGCGAGTGTAGGAAGTAGGCCGCCACAATCTCATAAACAAAATTTTTTAAAGTACCACTTAAACAACTGTTTTTTAAAATAGATTTTAAATAAGATAGTTGAAGTTACAGGGAGTTATCTGGAACAATGTGTTGGCCAATGTGGTGATCTCGATCGGTTTGTATTGTTTTCTTTCTGGAAGTCGCACGGCGTCTCTATCAATGGCACTTGTGCATCGAGCGCAGTTTTTCGGTCTCGTTCAGTGTGACAGCGGTGTTGAACACTCGAAAGCGAGTTCACGAGCCGACAGCGTTCCATCTTGCACTAATTGACCATATTATGGAAAACAGCAGGGTCAAGTACTCGCGCGACCCCTGATGTCATCGCCGCGCGTCGCAACTGCGTGCAAGCCGAGCTCTCTCGGGAAAGGAGGGTCGTTCGAGGCATTCCGCTCGAAGTTTATTACATTTGTTTACGTGGAACCGGTGAGAAGTGCACAGCCAGCCTCGAATGATATACGCACGATCGTAAAGTTGATTTTAATATATGCCGCGGTGGCAGAGGTCGTCTGGCCACGCAACAACCCGACCTAGTCGACGCAATAACGCGCATCGACCATATCGCCGGGGGAAAAAAACGGTGTGAAATGATCTAACGCCGAACTAACTTTGACAATAAGACATACATATGTGATAATAAGACGTCGTGAGTTTCATTGTATACCTACCATGTATGTATATACAGTCAGTCACATAAGTATTCATGCGCCCTTTAAAACAGGATAAGTTTTTTATAATTGTACCAAGCGAACTGGTGTTTTGTAAGCAATTAGAAGCATCGGTTTATTAAATGATCTGCAAAAAAGATTTTCCAAAAATTACGATTTACAAGCTTGCATGCAAAAGTAATAAAGGCACTTTTTAAAACTTTTTTATTTGGGTTCTTAATGACAATTTAAAGTATATGTTTTGTAGACCTATGGTAGTTACACGCATGCTGAAAATTTCATTGAAATCGATTGACACACACACGAGCTACAAACGGCTAAAAATTGTGAATATCGTAGTTTTTCATGACTTTTGATCAGTTTTTGCTTAAAATCTACAGATTCTTATAGCTTTCGATGCCTGTCGTTATTTTCTGCGTCCACCGATTTCGATGAAATTTTCAGCATGTGCGTGACTGCTATAATCTACAATACATATATATTAAATTTTCATTAAGGAACCAAATAAAAAAGTTTAAAAAATTGCCTTTTTCATTTTCGCATGCAACCTTGTAAATTGTAATTTTTGGAAAATATTTTTTGCACATCATTTAGTAAACCAATGCTTCTAATTTCTTACAAAACATCAGGTCGTTTAGTACAATTATAAAAAAGTTATTCTGTTTTAAAGGGCGTACGAATACTTATGTGACTGACTGTATGTAGAATATCATAATACTTTTTATTTTTATTTTTGAACGGTAATAATACATATTCGTTGGAATGTTTTACGAGTGTCTTACTTCAAAATTGACAAGAACTCTTCCTGGATAGTTTAATGTAAAATTGGGCTGAAATTTCATTCAGGGGACCAAAAATTTTCAACTTTTCTGAATGCAATGTTATACAATCTGACGAAAAAATGATAAAACTTTAAATTCTAGTGCGCGGAATCCAAGTTTCAGGGTGCGGAGTTCACTCGTTTAAAAGTTATACACGAGTAAAGTTACTCGATTTCAAGTGCATTCGAAAGGTTAAAACGCTGTCATATTGGTTTCCAGACCTAGGTCCTGGATTCCTCTCACTAGAATTTAAAGTTTTATCATTTGTTTCGTCGAATTGTATACTATTACATTCAGAAAAGTTTAAAATTTTTTATCCCCTGAGTGAAAGTTTAACTAGCACCATCTAGTAACACAGATTGTTTCAAAGAAATGAATCCTTCTAGTTGTAGGTATTTAGCTTAATTTTTCTGGAAGTACTAAATACTTAAATGTCATATAAGAAAATGTATATATTAATTCAAAACAAAACGTATTTGTATATCTTAAAAAATGGTTGAATCATTCTACAATCGTTCGAAGCTATGCAACTCTGATGGATCAGATAGAAAAAAATGTTTGCTTAAATAATGTTACAACGTGTGCAACCCGTGTGTTTGGAATGCACCGATTGTAAGTTCGACGCGAAGAAGTGTACAGAGCTAGGAAACAGCAGTTCCTTATGGTCCAGACCACCGAAAAGCCACGCGAAAGCTAGACAAGGCAATTTATCACGACCGACGTGGACAGGTTTGTTCTTCGGCGACTTCGTTGTCAAATTCACGATTCACAACGTCGCGAAACGGGCCGCGACACGGGCGACGCGTCGTCGTACACGCGACTTCTGATAAGATTGTTTGCAGGAAAGATTTATTATAATTACGTTCGGTTAGCTTGTCCGAGATAATCCCCGGGACTCGTCTTCGGAGTCCGAAGATTTTCGAAGCTCGAACGGTTTCGCGCAGCGTCTGTAGAAGAACGCTGTACACACGATAAGACCTCAGACCCCGCCTTAACGGGTCTTCTCATCCTCTCGCGTCTTCCCGTTTCTTCATCATCATCATCTTCTTGTAGCCGGGGCCTGCGCGCACCCGGGTACCATCGGCCATCATTTATCACCCGGCACTTTTTGGTACGGTCGACAAGTTCCGAGAATGCTGGTGCAATTATATTAAACATAAATCAGTTATAACAAGCCTATGCGGTCGAAATGAGGAGCGCGCTATCAACGCGTACCACGGTGTGTCTGTTCGATGCAACATCGCTGCCTTCTCTTTCTCTTCATTCGAAGGAACTCGATACGGGCGGGTACGTGTCGCTACAAATATTTCATTTGACGGATCGTTGATAATGTTCAATTTTTGGCCACGTTTCTTCCTGTAAAAATTGTTGATTGTACGGTAGACCGGAAAACACATTTTCGAGCGAAAATATCTAAAATTCGATTTGCGAACGTTGTCTCTGAGGTACGTAAACTGGCCATACGCATAAAATATGTGTTTCACCCTCGGGCAGCGGTTGATTTTTATAGCTATACAGGGTGTCTCAGAATTCCTTCAACATCCGGAAATGGGAGGTTCGTGAGATCATTTCAAGCAACATTTTCCTTTGCAGAAATGGTGTCCGCGACTTTGTTTAGGAATTATTAACGAAAAACATGGACCAATCGGAGCGCGACCTAGACGCGTGTTAGCAAAATCGGCCCGGTGCTCCAACTGTCAATTGGCCGACTGTGCTAACACGCGTCTGGGTCGCGCTCTGATTGGTCCATGTTTTTCGTTAATAATTCCTTAACAAAGCCGCAAACGCCATTTTTGCAAAGGAAAATGTTGCTTCAAATGATCTTACGAACCTCCAATTTCCCGATGTTGAAGGAATTTCAAGACACCCTGTATTATTGGCAATATGCTTAGGACCGTTCACAGTTCTAATTAATAATTTTTAAAATTTTACTTTCGATGGTATTTCGTGTAGACACATTATGTAGTCTTTCCGATAAGCTCAATGAAACAGCTATTCGGTTAGTTTAATTGCCACAAATTGAGTACTTAAATGCAGGGCCGGATTAAGCTAGCGCGGGGCCCGTAGCAAATGTTACCTGGGGGCCCTAGGTTTTGCATGATAATAAAACAAAACACAATGAAGGACCTTTTTTTTAGCAGAAATATGTATTAATAGTAGCCAAGGCTTTTTCTGCTGCAAGCGCGGGGCCCGTAGCAAATGTTACCTGGGGGCCCTAGGTTTTGCATGATAATAAAACAAAACGCAATGAAGGACCTGTTTTTAGCAGAAATATCTGTTAATAGTAGCCAGGGCTTTTTCTGCTGCAAGCGCGGGGCCCTCAGAAGAGCGCGGGGCCCGTAGTATTTGCTACTTCTGCTACTGGGCTTAATCCGGCACTGCTTAAATGACAATTTGGATGTTCCCGGTCAAAAATGATTCCGGCACAACACTCGGAGGGTTAATCATGTTTAATAATACTTTTCAGTTGCCCTTACGCCGTCTATAACACAATATTCTTCGATTTTGTAATTCTTAAATGCGTCGCAACCTGAAGGCATCACCGCGCTGCTTTAAGATTTTGATCCTGTCATTAGGGCGTCGTACCACAACTTTTCCCGTGTGGCGCGTTTATCTGCATAACTTATATGCACAACCTGAAATGTTAAAATGAATGTAAGTGTGTCACAGTGTCACAGTATTTTTCTGTTTCGACAAGATTGTTAGATCAGACGCTAGGATGGCAAAGCTAGACGTAACTCAAGTACTATCGGGAGACAGAATGGCAAGACTTCACGATAGAAAAGCATTGGCTCTTCGCCGAAGCGTCAAATGTTTGAGAGAAAGCGTTATCTGTTGGACGGATTGAAGGCCGTTGATCACGTATGAAATCGAATATCGTCGCCAGTGGACGTGGTGCGTCACGATCACGCGTCGAGCAGATAGGATCTTCGACGTATAAATTCGCGGCGCTATCTTGATTGTCATTGGTCGCGGCGGCCGCTGTAGATGGAGTCATTAGAAGATGCTCAATAAATAGAGACGAAACCAACGGGATAAATTTCCGAGAGTGTGGATTGACTCTGATTAGAACACCCCCGCGGAACTTGGAAGACGGGTCCCCGACGCCATAAAGATTACAGGTGTCGTCCCGCTTCACGGCTGCCGGCCTCCTCGCTTCTCGGCGAAGGTAACAAGTCGGACTTTTATTATTTCATCGGCCTTTTATCGAGTTTAATATTGTGTTACGTGGCCCGGCTTCTATGGAATTCCCGGTTAGCGGGGTTTATGAACGCGGGTCGAGCAGGACGGAGTCTCTCTTATCCGGCACGATTCCGCTGGGCCAATTAGCTTTACGATGAATAATGTCAAATAAATAACGAGCCCGCATAACTAACGATGTCGGAAGCTATTACTACATCGGATGCAAGAGTGTCTGTTTAGGCGGTCACGCGGTTACCAATGCACCGTAATTTATGCGCATAATTACGCTACAGTAATGGTTCGGATTTACCACTTATTACGCAATTAATAACAACCGCTCCCCGTTAACGCGTCGCGGGTAACGAATTCAGTCGACCGGCCAAGCTTGTTTTTTCTGCGCCGCGATCCACCGATTGACGCTTCTGATCGACCGCGGGTGAAGGGATCCGTCGCGTCGGTCGGAGATGGCCGCTCGATCGCAGCGGGACTGATCGCAAGTGTAGTCCGACCAACGTTCACAGAATGTGAGATTTCTTCGAAGAAAGTATTTCTATTAACAGTGTTATTCATTTTTGTTAAGGGATATGATGTTTAGTGGAATAAATCAGTTTAGTGAAATAGGTAACTTTTCAACAATAACTTTATTTTAAAAGAGCTAATGGTAACAGCACCAGGTATATCCTGCCTAAACCGACTCTAGTGTCGAACTGAGCTCGCGACTCTTGTTTTGTTCGTCGCTCCGCCTGCCGATCGTCACTTCGACGTGACGCAAGCCACCCATTACAATGTTACAAAATTCTTGAGTTTTATTTTACAACATTTTGACTTCAACCATTTTTCGGAAGTGGTACCTACTTGTTCCGTTAGCTGGATCCTACCAGAATAATCTCCTAAAATTTTACTTAGAATTCGGCGAGGATATCTGCTGGATCTATAGCCTCGAAATTACAATCGTATCGCATAATGGTAGCAGATGATTTTCATTTTAATCCCTTTTCTTACCATTTCATTCTAACGGTTCAGATTAAAACATACTAGGGTAAACTGTATAATTTTGAAAATTGTACAATAAATTTATACTTTTACAGACGCAAGGCAAATAATTACATCTTGAAAATGATTCAAACTAGAATCGAAACGTCGATGATTATTTGATAATCTGCAAAATTGTTTTTTGATTTATCAGTAGAAATTGATCGAAACCGTAGCGCCGAGAACATCAACATTTATTATAAACTGTATAATGATTGACCTAAGCCAAAATCGTAGTAAAAATCTTTTTATCTCTTTTTGAAATATTTAAACGAGCTTAACTTTCTATTATTATAAGATAATAGAGATTTTTCAGCAAAATCATACAGTTTTACGAGTCATATATCTTTTATTATAAAATATATTCAGCGAATAACAATCGTAAGACAAATAGCACAGTCATTGGCGCATTTGCTAACATTCATATGTGGAACTCTGTTATGAAAACTTACCACGTTGCTTTGAAATATAAATAAGAAGCAATAAGAAATGATTTTCTATACCAGAAATTCTCAATATTTGCCGAATAAATGAAAAGTGCCAATAACTACTGCAGTGCCAGTAATAGTACAGTTTACCGTATTCCATTTTGCTTGACGTAGAAAATAAACTAGTTTGTATTCCTTAAAGATCAATGTATATGATAATTAAATTATGATAATTATGATAATATTAAATATATGATAATTGTTAGAAAATTACAAATGTCATTGTAAGGCAAGGGGTTAGCTATGGTTGCTAATAATTTGATCGCTGTAGCTTCCACTGCAGCTCATATATTCGTACATATTCGCAAAGACTCGACTGCTAATTTATTATAGACCGTAATTATTTTTTTTACTAAAGGTTTAACGTCGCATCAACATCTAGGTCATTAGCGACGAACTTCTGTGGTGTATTAGATTTTGTGGAGGTGGTTGATTTCTTTAAGGAATTCAGTGGTGTTTGTTGTATGTTTTTCGGATGTGAGGGCCGTGTTCGGGTTAATTCCAAATTTGAGTCGCTGGGTAGAGAATTTTTGCCAGACATACAAAAACAGGTGAACTGTGGGTATTGCAGCAGAGGGGGGATCTGTCTTCTTTACGAGGAATTCACGTGTCATCTTGCAATGGCCAGTTCTCTGACGGGAAAGAACGATTCTTTCATTTCTGCTCATGTAGTCGCGTGGGAAGTCTTGAAAAAAATGTGATAATATCATGTATTTTTAATGGTTTCGACTTCCATATGTTATTCCATTCTTCTTTGGTTTTTTCTTTTACATGATTGGAGTTCACATGGATGATGTTCTGTCTGGAGGGTGGTTGCTTCTTTGGCTCTCAGATCTGCTTGTGTGTTCCCAGTTGTTCCTTGGTGCGAGGGAATCCAAATGATAAATATCTTTTTATTGGTAGTGTAGGACGGTCGAGAGGTTTAAAATAAACTGTAGTCAGGTTTAGCAGTGGATGAAAAATATATATATTGTAAAGGTTGGTTACGATCGGCTAGATACGCTAGGACTTGGCTGTTACTCGGAGTTCTTCTTTGACGCTACTTCGATCCCTGACAGATATCTTGTCGTTTTGACACGCTGCGTCTTTTATACGTATCCCTAAGTGGGCGTTTTCCTATGACACCCAATCGCTAGGTGTTTTGGTCAAAAACCCGCCCTCCGAAATCAGTGGAGTAAGGGAAGGTCATGACCGTAGGGTTACTGTCGTCTCTAGCTTTTCGTCAACCATCCGGGATTTCGTCCGGAGTACACGAGTTTTATGATGCGTTCGTCGCTAATAAAACTTGGGACTCTTGGCAAATTTAGGAAATCGTTTTAAGTCCCCCAATTGACTAAATGTCACATCTGCGCCCTAAAACTCGCTTCCCGTCTCTTTGCTCGGACCTTTCACCCCTACTTCGGTCCTTCTACCTAAACAAATGCCTACAGTAGTAACAAGTTCCGTATAGAGCGTTAAAGTATTTCTAATAATTTTTCGTTTTTATTATATTTCGCGGTATTTATCAAGGCTTGTATTACGCTCATAGAATCGGTATGTGTATATTTTGACCGTAACTTTTTGTAGTCTGTAATTATTACCAGAATGGCCAGATTAATATTATGACTTGTCCCCCCCCCCCCACTCTACCTTCTCCTACGTCTCGTTTATGTCGTGCATGGATCACAATGTCAGGTGGCTAATCCGGTACTGGCAGAGAAAGGGTAACTTCTTCCCCTGAATTCGTGCTCCCTCACCTCATCCGGCGACTCTGGTTATGACACCTCGCGATACATTCTCGACAGTCTAACCCGGATAAAAAAAATGGAAACTGAGAGAAGGAACAATTCCTTCTGTCCTTAATGGTCGGTTGGGTAATGTCAGTGTTTAACCCGATTCCCAGGAAGAAAAACGTAAAAAGGAGCGTGGGTCGTGGGTGTATCGGCGGCGTGACTATAATTAGCGTGTCCCGCGATTTGATCGGGGCTAGTTTTGTTCGCTGCACGATCCCGTTGTTCGACAAATTTTCCACCGGGGACGGTGTAATTATTCGATACGTACTAAGCAGCACGGTGGTGCTGACGAACCCGGCCAGCCTAAATGTCTCGGAAACAGCAGAAACGTGTTCGCGCCGCGCGCCGTTTCGTTAAATAATGGCACGGCCGCCGCCACGACGGATCTCGCGGCGGGGGGATGTTGCAATTGTTTGTAATGTTTTCTCCGCTAATGGTACCCTATCTGGCCTGCACGACCGTGCATTAGATTATCGTACGCTCAAAGGGAATTGCAGCGCGTGTCAATCATCCTTCGCCGGTGCCCGGTATTCATTTCTCAACGGGGCCGCATGATAGGTTAACTGCCAGCGACACATCTTGAACGAGGTCCTTTCTGGCCTCGTCGTCAGATTTTCTTCCCCGGAAAAAATGTCTAGTCTCGCTACATTGTACCAACAAAGGCTGAACTTTACAATTCCTCCCCTCCTCCCATCCTCTTCCAAGCTTTTAGAATTTAGAACCTCCTCCTCCTCCTAACAGTTCATTTGATAAACAATGACTTGTGTCATATCGGTATTTAATGCGTCTACGTTACTTTCTAAATGTTGAGCAATGTTTAAAATGTCGATATTAACGAAATTTAATAATAATTATAATTGTAACAAGCATTTGATAAGACTTTACAAAAGCCCCCCCTTCCTTTCGACATGTCACATACGTCATTCTATTCGTTTTGAAATACAGAACACAAAATGTAGATGTCACTTTTGGCTGAAATGAATAGTTTTCGAGATATTCGCAAAAAAAGTATCACGAATACTATTTTGAATTTTTCGTATTTCTGCACGCTCCGTAACTACGTAAGCCTGTCCCGGCGCGACGTTTGTTTACATTTTGCTTCTAAACACGCTGTGGAGATAGAACGGACAGAGACGGATACAGTGGACAGGGAAAACAGGGTCTCATTCTGGTTATACATATATTGAGTGAACTTCAATTTTGAAAGACTACTCCTGGATTTTCGTATACGTGGTCGCCCCCTCTACGACCTAACCACAACTCATTCTAATCGCATAATTTTTGCCACAATTTCAAATCAAACCTAACCTAACCTAACCTAACCTAACCACAACTCATTCTATTCGTATGATTGTTGTGTTCAATGTGTAGTAACTGCAGTTTTTCACGAATATCTCGAAAACTATTCATTTTAGCCAAAAGTGACATTTACATTTTGTGTTCAGAATGTCAAAACGAATAGAATGACGTATGTCACATGTCGAAAGGAAGGGGGGGCTTTTGTAAAGTTCAGCCAAGCATTTTTCTAAACATGAACAGTTTGTGAATATGATTGTCGATCTGAAAAATTATTAATTTTCTTTTGTGACTCCTATCGAACCTATTTAATATTTCTAAAAAAAAAATTTTCCGAAATGAAGAACAGTCTTTTACCTTGAAAATGCATAACTCATGTTCAATGCAACACGTTCCGTGCCGCGTGGTGCGTATACGACCCACGCTGAACTTTCCCCACAGGCCGATTGGAATTCTCATTGAACTAACGAACCGTATGTGTTTGTTAAAATAATTCCTTAAAAATTTAATTCATTGCTTTGTTGTCTAATGCATATTAAATTCTACACTCTTTTCTTGTTAATTATGGTTTTGTGCTATTGCAAAATTGTAAGGCATACGTCAAAAGTAAGGTATTTAATCGTAAAATCGTAACAGTGTGAACGAAAAGTAACTGAACGAAAAGTCTTCAAAAATCGGTCCGGCACGGAGCGTGTTAAATAAGTGATTCTTAGTGAACTAATGAAAGTTGTCGAAGTTAATTTTCTTTGACATGGAATATCTTTTGAGTTCCAAATACTTCCGCATTTTTTCAAATTCGAATATTTTCAGTATACTTTTTCTTGTACGATGCCGCGAGAATCATTTCCACCGTCGTCCTTCTTCAGAAATTATTATTGTTTGAATGAATTGAATGTATATTGCTTTCTAAATTCCATCACCTACAAAAACGATTAAATTAATAAGATTTATTAAAAATTGTACAAGCATTTAAAAATCAACATTTTATGAATACAATATTATGGATTATTATTTATTTTAAAACTGAACATGATTGTTCAGGCAGTTCCGACAATGATACGAAAAAATGTTTTAAATGTTTTAGAATGTTTTAATGTTTAAAAAGTTTTTTAAAATATGTTTATTTTACAAGAACTCAAAGTCACCTTTAACGTTTAAAGATTAATACAGTGAGTGTAAAACGTATTCGTACGCCCTTTAAAATAGAATAACTTTTTTTATAATTGTACCAAACGATCTGATTTTTTATGAGCATTTTGGAATTTCTTATTATGCAGGAATGAAGGTAAAGGGAAATTTTGAATGTGGGATTCGTTTAGCTGAATTTGAGAAATATTTGGATATTTTTCTTTCTATGTTTTATCTTGCAAGATGACTGAGTGGAGAAAGCAAAATGTGTTATTGATTTACCGCTTCCTAATCTGTCTGTAATGTCCTACTCTCCAGACCTACGGTAGAAATATGTAAGCTGACCGACTCGTGTCTGAATGACTGTGAGTTAAAGATTTAAGGAAACAGTACGTCATTAAAACTGCTTGTGTAGTGGCCTACGACTGTTTATAATTTGTATCGTATTATATAAAGTATCATATAATGTATTGAAATGTCTGTACAGTACTGCAAAATAATCCCTACCTTGAGATTCAAATTCCATTAAATAAAAAAAAAACTAATCTGTCTATGTCCATGAAAATTCGTTGATGCGTCAAAGAAAGATATCGGGTTATACCACCTGATAGAGACACGTGCCAAACCATCGACACACTCACAGGGGTCACTAATAACCGCAGTTAGGTGCACGTGACCATAAACACGCAATTAAGAAAACATGATGAAAACAGCGACACAAGCGAAGGAAAAGTAACATTTGGTTCTCGAGGCTTGCATCATTGATTATATTATCTATTAAGTGGTCTGCTCGCAGCTTCGACGTAAACACTTCCATTATAAAACAATTCTTCTCTCTCATCGTCTGATCGTTTATAGCAACTCTGACATAAACGTGCCCTTAGACGCGCAAGAAACTCGCGGCACAGTCTCTGCAACATGTAATAAGAAATTTATAGCTCGCAACCACGTGTGAAATTAATCTCGACATCAACTATCGGCGAAAATATTCGTGTTCACGCATCGAGGAAAAACAGCTGCTGAAAGGGTGAATATTTTTACTTTAGTTTTAAAGTATATACAGTGTATACACGTGTATACTTTACAGATTTCTCTTAAATTTGAGTATTATGTATGTATATCAGAGTTGTGCAGAATTACAATTGAATTACTCCAGGAATTATAATTACAAAGTAATTGAATTGCATTGTAATGCAGTCATATTGTAATTTATAATTCAGATCTTCATTCAATTAAATTACAATGTAATTCGTAATTTCAATCGGAGTACAATTATAAAATACTTTGAAATTAAATTACATTAATAACGAGTTAAGAGGACGAGGAATAGAAAATACACCGCATAGACAGCAAACAAGTATATGAAAGAAAAACGTAAAAATATATCGCACTTCTTCAAAGTTCTGGACTATAATTTGGATAGCAGTTGTTTAATTATATTGTATTACAATTACACATCTCATTAGAATAATTAGTAATAGAATTAATTGAATGGTTTGAATTATACAAGTCAGTTACAACGTAGTTGAATTACTATATAATTGAAATACAATGTAATTGAATTAGCACAACTCTGATGCATTGTTCAACGAGTACCAATAAATATGTGTATATTGGTCAATCAAAAACCTGTAGTAATTATAATATTAATAGTGACATCTGTTGGAAATGGGTGGTTAAATAATTGACGAGTGCGTATACCTTATAATCTCTAGTTCATTAAACTTAGCTAGGAAGGACGTATCGCTGTGAAGGTTAGTCTAATTGTAAGACTAAAAGGAAAACCGAAAGGGGCAGACCGGAAAAGTTCGTTGCCCTCTTGAGATAAGGACCAAACCTGTATTCTGTCTTTAACCCTGACAGTTAGGTATACAAAACATTCAGCGGACCCATGGATCCGCTGACATGTTTATTGCCTCAGCGATTATCTCACGTAACCAAATCCATTTTTGGCTTTCAGAATAGACGCATTGTTACTATGAATCCAACAACATCTGCCGAGTACTGCACATTTTATTACCTGTATACAAATAAGATATAATATAGAATAAAATATGATGTGTAATACTCGACAGATGTCACTATTAAAATTATAATTACTACAGGTTTTTGATTTATCAATATACACATATTTATTGGTAATCTAACAAAAATGAGTGTGAACGCGAAATGATAAATCATATCATGTTAATGACTTGCGCTCAGAATCCGCATAACTTTCAAACCAGTCGGCGCTAACCTAACAGTGCGTATGCGATTAATATTAATATTGGTTTGCTACACGCGCTTCGTCCGCCACTTCGCCCGCATTATCAGCGAGCTGTTCGTGCAATCTAAATACAACTATCGACGCTTATTTATATAGCTCAATAACTTCACGTAAACACAACCATGCGTGGCGGCAATAAAAACACGATTGGGAACTTTCAATAGCGCGTAGTCATTGACACATCGGGAATATTAAATTCGACAAACTCCGTCGTGTCTTGTGAATAATCGCCGCATCTTAAACTATCATCTATCATAATACAGGGTGGGGCAATAACTATGACCACTTTATATATTGCCGTTATTTGTAATAATATGGAAAAATGTTGTATACAAAACTTACACGGTATAGAGGGGGACATATTGTGACACAAACATTTTCTACGTGGGTGGATGCATAGAGGAGATTTCAAGGTCACCTTTAGTTTTTTAACACTAGAAAGACTGAAACTTAGTATATACCTATATTGCCCCAAAGCAGTCAAAATGACTGCATCGCGAAAGAATAACTAATGTGTAAAGAAATTTGTTTAAAATTAATTTTTAATATTTTTTACATTATTTACAGTCATACATAGCGCGTTCAAGGAGAACGAGGCGCGTGGGCAGGCCTGGCATAAAGATTCGAATAACAAGTACTACTTTAGTTATCGAACAACTGCAACTTATCAAGTATATGCTCAAATCGACAATTTATCATGAACTTGTATGTTATCGTGTGACGGTAATAAAAAAAAATATAAACTGTTATTCCAATCCAGAGCCGAACTGGCCATATAAGAAATTTACTCGATTCAACAATAAAAGTCATTTGATTGTTTAAAATTTCCCAAGTAGTCAAAATGACTGCTTTTGGGCAATACAGGTATAACACACATACCGGGTGATTCACGAGAAACAGGCCACCTAAATATCTCCGTTAGGACTAGAGATAGAAGAAAATGTTAGAGAGAAAAGTTGTACTGTTAAAGGGGGCAAATATAGTGGTATAAAAAAATCTTCCGATTGTAGTCGTTTTCAAGGTCTTTTGAAGGTCATCGACGATTTTTAAACAGCACTATGGTTTTTTCACTTCACAGTATTGTAGCTAATGTCAAGACGAGTACAATGATGTGGTACACTATGACCTTCAAATGACCTTGAACTAGAAAATTTATGATAAAGCAATGATAACTTCAAAATGTGTAATCAATTTATTTGAACTAAATTAAATGTTCGAAATTATGACCTTGAGCAGTACCACAAACATTTAAACGTTCTACAAGGCAATCAATTGTACTTCCAATTGTTTCTGTTGAAACTAATCTACAAGATCTAATTATTCTTTCTTGCATGTTCTCTGGTGTAGTCGGTTGATCCCGATATCATCATCTTTGAGTGTTCCCCACAAAAAAAAATCCAAACGAAAATCGCGTAAATTTTTGTGGGTGGGGTTTGAGGCAAATTAGGAATGATAGCCGATTTTTTAGTAACGTATTATTTACCGATGAGGCTTCCTTCACAAATCATGGTCAAGTTAATTTAAGAAATATGCATTACTGGAGTAATGAGAATCCACGATGGTTACGACAAGTGGATGAACAACGACCCTGGACTGTCAACGTTTGGTGCAGAATTTTGAATAATAAAATAATTGGTTATTTATTCAAAATAACCCTATTTTATTCCCGGCACATTAAACACAACAAGATACCTTACGTTTTTAGAAGAAACATTGCCAATATTCTTAGAAGATATTCCTTTAGAAGTTCGTCGAGTAATGTGGTACCAACACGATGGCTGTTCCGTTCATTATTCGCGTACCGTAAGAGAATTTCTAAACAATAAATTTACAAATCGCTGGATAGGACGTAATGGACACATACTATGGCCAGCTCGTTCACCCGATCTTACCCCTTTGGATTTTTTTTGTGGGGAACACTCAAAGATGATGTATATCGGGATCAACCGACTACACCAGAGAACATGCAAGAAAGAATAATTAGATCTTGTAGATCTATTTCAACAGAAACAATTGAAAGTACAATTGATTGCCTTGTAGAACGTTCAAATGTTTGTGTTACCGCTCAAGGTCATAATTTCGAACATCTAATTTAGTTCAAATAAAATGATTACACATTTTGAAGTTATCATTGCTATATCATAAATTTTCAAGTTCAAGGTCATTTGAAGGTCATAGTGTACAACATCAATGAACTCGTCTTGACATCAGCTACAACACTGTGAAGTGAAAAATATATAGTGCTATTTAAAAATCGTCGATGACCTTCAGAAGGCCTTGAAAACGATTACAATAGGAACATTTTTTATACCACCATATTTGCCCCTTTGAACAGTACAACTTTTCTCTCTAACATTTTCTTCTATCCCTAGTCCTAACGGAGCTATTTAGGTGGCCTGTTTCTCGTGAATCACCCGGTATATATACAGGGTGCGAAGATAGGTTTTGAAGATAGAAAAAGGGATCAGTCCACACTTACTTGATATCGAGGGGCTCGTAATCTGATGTCATTAATTTTTTTATAGGTGGAGACGTCAAGGAGATACGAAGGTCAACTCTGTTTTTTTAAATGGAACGGTATGGTTTTTTATTTACATTCTGATTGTGTATTTCAAGACGAATACAATGACATATTACGAAGGTCATTCAAGGTCATGCAAGGTCAACTGCAACAGAAAATAAAATGTCTCAAAGCACTCTTCGAACGCTACGATGATTTACATGTAACATGTTATGTACGTATTCGCTGCTACTTCGAGTCTTCAAAATGTCGACCTTGAACACCGAGACATAATCTAAAACGTTGCAATACCGATGATACTGCCTGACAAAGTTCAGTTGTATCTAAAAATCTAGCGGTGTCAGGTCTGGGGAACATGCTGGCCATTTATTACTTCCCGATCGACCAATCCAACTACCTTCAAATGTCCTGTTCAGTAATTCTGTAACATTTCGAGCTGAACGAGCAGGACATCCGTCTTGTTGGAACCACATGGACTGTCGCATGTCCAGTGAAATGTCCTCTAACAATTCTGGCAAAACGTCTTTTAAGATTCTCTCGTATTTATGACTATTTAGCGTGCCATCGATGAAATATGGACCAATTATTTTATTACAAAGAAGGCCGCACCAGACGTTGACAGACCAAGGTCTCTGCTTGTCCACTTCTCGTAGCCATCGTGGATTATCTACCGACCAGTAATGCATGTTGCGACAGTTAACTTGTCCGTGGTTTGTAAATGTGGCCTCATCCGTAAACAAAATTTTATTCAAGAACATTTGATCGTCTTGCAGTTTCCGTAGGCCACATTCGCAAAACTGTAAACGTTTTTGAAAATCATTTGCACTTAATTGTTGATGCAGCGAAATGTGGAATGGGTGAAATTTGTTAACTTTAAGAATTCGCAAAATACTTCGTTGACCGATGCCACTCTCGCGCTCAAGTTGCCTCGTACCAACATGTGGATTTTGTATTACACTTGCTACAATGTTTATCGTGTTTCCATCATCGGTTGCTTTTTTGGCTCGAGTGGGTTTTTTCTTATCCACATTTCCAGTTTCTCGAAACTTTTTTATAATGTTTGCAAAGACAGAAAGCGAAGGACTATTACGATCGGTAAATCTTTCACCGTACACGCGTACCGCTTTCCTCATAATTCTATGACATTCGCCATAAATGATAACCATATCCACTTTCTCTGCTATCGTGTAACGCATTCTTGAAAATTGAACACTCGGATTGAATATTTCGAAGCCGTACTCTAGTCGGTAGTCAAACTACTAATAACATTTCTGGATACAGGTAAGCATACAATGCGATGGTATGTTTATTTATGTTCTGCGACCCTTACCAATACTTAGAAGAGCAGTATGCCAACAACCAGAGAAGACACAAAAGTATTTCAAGAGTGCTTTGAGACATTTTATTTTCTATTGCAGTTGACCTTGCGTGAGCTTGAACGACCTTCGTAATAGGTCATTGTATTCGTCTTGAAATACACTATCAGAATGTAAATAAAAAACCATACCGTTCCATTTAAAAAAACAGAGTTGACCTTCGTATCTCCTTGACGTCTCCACCTATAAAAAAATTAATGACATCAGATTACGAGCCCCTCGATATCAAGTAAGTTTGGTCTGATCCTTTTTTTTTCTATCTTCAAAAGCAAGCGATTTATTCAGGTGACCTGTTTTAGGTGCCGCACCCTGTATATATATACCGGAAATGAAGGAGGGGGAGGCAACTACAATGATTAAAAAGTCACAAAATTCTAAGAAGCTGTGTCATTATATACATAATTGTTTTTCTAATTGAAATTGAAAAGCAGTCAAAATGACTTCCTTAGGCAATCTAGTGTTAATATCACTGTTCTGTGTTCCACCTAAGTACTCGAGTTTTATTACAGTTGCATTCAGAACGATGCAATTCGTTAAAATATAGTTTGATCTAACCAGTGTATATAATTTCATATAACTAAGAAAAATTAACTTTTGGTAAATCTTCATTTCCTACTAACGTTTTACTATGATAAAAGCAAAGAAGATCTAAAAAAATTAATACTTTTACTTACTTCAATGTGTCCTCATTAATTCAAATACATGATCCTATTACTTCTTTTTATTCTCACCCACATTCATACTAATGAAAAAGCCACTTTAGTTTTTTGTTTCAATGTAATTTGATCGTTTCAATGCAAATAAGTGCAGTTCAGATAATTTTATTAATTTTTCTGCACTCGTGCGGTTTATTTTCAAATCGTATCATAAATCAATTTGTATTGTAACTTTGAATTACGTTATAAAAAATAAATTGGGATCGCAGATAATTTTAAACAACCCTTCAGAGCTGACACTTGATTGTAAACTTCTTGATATTGTCTATACCTGGCTACAAATTGTAAAACGTAAGCAGCAACGAATAAATTGATTCATTCACCGAGTACAATGAGCACAGAGGTGGATCCTAAAGACTTCAAGTCACAATCTAATAATTCTTAATTAATCTTCCACCAGCATGAAACGTTTCCCCATGGACCACTGGCCGCGAAACCCCGTGAAACGCTGCCAACGCAATAATTGTGTGCCAATTACAGCGGTGAATTTCTCGGCTAGCGAACACTGGCAGCATAAAACGAGATCCCGACAAACGATAGCCGGAACACGGTATTCAATAATCATCGGTCGGCGATCATCGGTTCTCGGGCAGTCATGATCGGTTTAGGTCAAGATTAAAGTGGCCAGTGATTTTACGTCTCTATAAAGCACCGATAAGCCCGCGTGCCGAGGTGGAGATAAGCGCCCCCCCAATGGAGGATGCTCCTCCATTCAGACTTGTTCGAGAGTCGATTATCCCCGCGAACGAGATGACCCGCGAGCCTCGAAGACTCGTTGCAACAATCAACCTGGATACGGGTTCCCTGCAGCCTTCCCGGTAGGTGAAAGGTTCACAGCGAAGGATAACTGATTGTTTTTACCTCGCGGATGGGACCTAACGGGACGAATAATCTGGCTTAGACCCCGACGGGAAGATGGAACCGTTTAATGAAGAAAAATGACCGGGCTAAGCGTGGCTAACAGCCGTTCGTGGGGAACGTTTCGCGCCGAGCACCTCCTCAAATCGAAATTTCTGATGCACGCTACGTCGGGATACGGGAAACATTGATTTTTATGGTGCACCGTAATACTGAAATATATGAGAAACCATCCGGATCGAAGTGTAACTTACAATCAGGAATAAAAAGAATGTGGACATCAATTTTCTTATAATTAGATCCAACGAGTAGAGATATTTCGAGACGTTAGAAGGATTAGTTTATTAAGTAAAAAAAAAAGATAGTGGAATGGCTATGGGTCGAAATTTCGTGATAACAGTGAAGCTAGTTGACTGACTTTTGACATATTTAATTTTTACCAATGAAACATTAGTATTTTGCTGACTTGTTACACAACAAAAGTTTTCACATCGACTCAGGTATACTGATTTAATTTTGAAAATCGTTTTGATCGAACCCAGTTGTAGTTGTAATCAAATTTCGATTAGCGAGAGCAATAAGTCAACAAACCCCGGTTGTAGGGTTAGTTGACGTATCTGATGGGGTCAGTTGACTTAACAGTTACTTTTTAGTGTTTAAGAAAAAATAATAGCATGTATTAACAATAGTTAAATTTTTATTTGTTCAAACATATCTATTGTAGTGAATCAGATGATGATTTGTAGGCGAAAGTAAGCCAAATTAGGCTTACAAATCATCATCCGAGTCGCAGTCATTACACGCATCTGATGCATTTTTCGTAAGCCCATTTGCTGCAACGTCTGCACTGCATCCAGTTTTCACCACAAACGCTGTCAGTGTAAGATTCATAATATAGTGTAAGATTCATAAGTATCATCTTCTGATTCTGAGGACAAGGAATCTGCCTTGAACGACGTAGATTATATGCTAAGTCAAGTAGCCCCGTTCGACATTTTTATCATTGTAAGGGCCACATAACCTCGATGCACCGGACAAAATAAAGTACCTTAAATTATAGCCAATGTATCATATTTCCATAAACTAGTCATAAAAAAATATGAAGCAGTACTTAATGGACAAACATTGATAAATATTCGAACCAAAAATATTTAATTACCGCCGATGTTTTTAGATTTTTTATTCTTATTGGTATAACACGCAAGTTTCGGTGACGACAACACATTGCACGATGAGCTAGTTATTCTTATGTTTCAATATCGCGGAAAGCAGCGTCATGTACTTTATAGTATTACAATTAGAATGGATTAGTCGACTAACCCCATTAGTCAACTAGCTCCGGTCTCTCCTACCTACAGTGGTTGTAAAAAGTATTCGTACACCCTGTAAAACAGAATAACTTTTTTATAATTGTACCAAACGATCTGATTTTTTATAATCAATTAGAAGCATTTGTTTACGAAATGCTATGCAAAAAAGATTTTCAAAAAATTATAATTTACAAGGTTAGATGCAAAAATAAAAAAGTTGTTTTTTAAAACTTGTTTATTTGGGGCCTTAATGAAAATTTAAAATATATGTTTTGTAGATCTATGTTAGTTATACACATGCTGAAAATTTCATCGAAATCGGTTGACGCAAGAAAACAGTTTTAAAAGTTGGTAATTAGATGTTTTTGAGGTCACTGATAACGAATCTAATATCAATAATTAAAAATTCAAAATGGTGGATTCAATACTATGCACATATTGTCTGGAAACTCGTTTTTCGTGGTCAAAATTAAAGAGACACACGTATCGACATTTCTCAACGTAATAAATTTGTATAATATAATTATATTTCCGATGTCAATTCTAAATTATCCAAATACTTCAACATCGGTAATTCGAATTTCTGTTCATCCGAATCTTCTTCATCATCAATTGATTCCGTATCCGCCAAAATACCGCGAGCTTTTATTTCTTAATTATCGTATAAATTACAAGCCGGCAGCTGTTGGCACCTAAAATTTATATACTCTTATTCGAAATTGTTTAAACTTTCATATAAAACGAGTCTGATGCATAACACTCTTAAACATTTCTTTCATGTCCTTCCCAAAGTTTCAACCGTTAATAATATTGCAGCATTTGTACATGGATTAAATAATGCTTAGAAAATAATTAAATAACGAAGACACGCCTATTATTATATATAAAACATTTATGCGAACCTGTAATATAATGCTCTATAATGAGTTCTTAGAATAATTAGTTTCACTTTGAATTTCATAATTTTGTATTTAGAACTTTATCCTCGGTTACACAATTATCTGAAGTGGATAATGTTTTGGATTTTGTAGGTTTGAAGTATTGTTACTCCATAGCCAAAATAGTTTTTCAGAATGTTCAACTTCGAAAATTGACTTTTGGTCAGCAAAATCGCGTTCTCGGACCTCTGTGGCAGCGCAAGAGGTGGAACGCCGTGCAAAGAATATCGCGCCCGTGTGCGCACACGTGGTACCGTATTTTCCGACCTCGACATTTTTACGCAGTCTGGAGGCGGAATCCCGAGGTAGCTGACGCGTGTTTACACGGCCCCTGAATGCGCTCCTATATACGATTTTAGACACCCCGATAAGAGCGCAAACGGCGGTATCGACTATCGAGCCGCGTTGCAAAACACCTGGGTGTTGCAATGCACCTTCGTTCGTAATACCGTCGGCTGCCAGGAACACGTTCGCACACTGTAAGCGTGTTTTCCGTGTGCGGCGGAGCCGAATGCGGGCGCGCAAACACCAAGCAGATAAATAGACAAACACACGGTTTCGTTGTTCCGAGAAAAGTTGCTGGCTCCCATAAAATATTTACGAAATTGCGGCCGCAACCGATACGTGTCAGATAAAAACAGATAGCGGGAATTTTATCGGGGATGCGCGGAAAACAACGCGGCCGTTGCGTTTCCGGTTTCTTTTGCCTTTTTCGCGAACAACCGATCGATAGAAAGTAATTCGAGAAGGAGGAGCACAACTTCGATCTCATTGTCTTCAGCTAAATAAAAAATCAGTGTACTTCGGTGATTTGAGGTCATACCCACTTGTCTACGAGAAACATTAAAGGACACTTTTTGAAAAGAGAATTCCATTTAAAATTACATGTATGTGTTTGTAGGCAACTTGTAGTAATTTTTTCACTGTGCAATCTTGAAGAATACCTAAATAACAGCAACGTGAAACCAAAATATTCCAAATTGGATGATTCAATAATTATTTTCCTTGATATAAATGTTCACGAGTTACCTTGTCTCGCGGTTATCGCGTCCAGCACTGGCCCATAACATTGTCGATGCAAATTTATGCAGTGGTGCTTCTCGTTTGATTATTCACGGGAATTCTTGAGCAGCGGAAAATAACACTGTTCAACAGCCAAAAATTATTTCGATCCCCACTATGCGATTCTTATAGAGTTTTTCGTGCTGATTTCGAATCTGATCTTAATTTTTCTCCTATACGTAGAGTTTTTGAGAAAATTGAGTTTAAAAAAACACACATTTCAACTTTAAACAATTATTGTGATGTTCGACGAGATACGGCGCGGCGAACGACCGTTCTAGTGGTGAGCGCCGCTGGCGGCAACTCATGTCGGACGAAGATATTTTGCTTTCTGGATCGAGAAAAACGTCGACGTTGGAAATTTAAAAGGGTGGTTCCTCTAGATGAAAGTCTGCTCTAACGCGTGGTATAGTTCGATTTTCCGCTGGACCCTTATTTTTTTATATAAATTGAAAAATATCCTCAAAAATAGATGCAAAAGTGGTGTCTCTCCGTCTTTAATCGTTGTTTAAACATGTTTAAACAATCATAATGTATTAATATTGGATATCACTGTATTCGGGAAAGTCTACAGAATCTTTTGCCGTAAAAAATAATTCAATATCTTTTATAATAACACAACAATAATCGTTCAAATTTGAAAAATGTATTTTCTTCTTTAAACTCAATTTTCTCAAAAACTCTACATATAGGAGAAAAATTAAGGTCAGATTCGGAATCAGCACGAAAAAACTCTATAAGAATCGCATAGTGGGAATAGAAATAACCAAAACAGTTGAAATTTGTTGGACAGTGTAATTTGAGGAGAAACGAATGTTCGTTTTCCGATTGGATCGGATTGGGAAGCGGGAAAAATGGTAAACGTGTTATTCAAATTGTGGACCGCAATACCGCAGGGATCTAAGATCTAGAATATGCAACCGCATATATGTCGCAACGACGTGCAACCAGACCGCTTGTATTCGCACGTTGTAAATCCAAAGAGTAGTAGCGTATGCCGTAGCACATATCCCAAGTATAACCGGTCAACTGGAAGTTCGTAAGTCACTTCAATCAACCGGCATTGCCGGACATATCGCGGAACCAGCTTCGTTAAGCACAATGCATACGAATAAGAGAAATATCATCCACTGCAACCCGTCGGTACTCAGTCATGCGATGAACTTCAAGCCTGGCTACGCAAAAGCGAACCGCGAAATACAACCAAGGAGTCTACGCCGCGCCGCGGGACTGCCAGTCATTTTTTGTATCTTTTGCGCGCAATTTCAGCGTGAAACGAGCCTCGAAAATTGTTCGGTAAACACACGCTTGCAGATCGAGTCAGAACACGTACTGAAAACACCTAGCTGTTCGTTCCGAGATCGTTCTAACAAAGAAATGACGATTCTTCGCTGTAATGTTGCCTGTTGCAATATTTTTATTTCATTGAATCGAGAAACATTGATATTGTTACAGTGGTACCATTTTGGTGGGCACCGAGTACTTCAATATCTGGTACGTAATAGCACCGGTTGGTTTCAATCGCCTTCTGAAAAATTAGTGGGATTTCTTCGCAGGAATCTTGCGAGTTGTTATTTTTACTTTATTGCATCGGGAAACTGATATTGGTACCATTTTTATAGGCACTGGTTGCTGCAATCTCAGGATCGTAATAGTACCTGTTGGTTTCAATATCGTTTCGAAAAATAAGTTGAGTTTCTTGGCAGCAATGTTGCCTGTTATAATAT
>CM052202.1:13339598-13356620 GCA_028455805.1 Lasioglossum figueresi
ATATCTGGTTCGTAATAGTACCCGTTGGTTTCAATCTCGTTTTGAAATATAAGTTGAGTTTCTTGCCAGCAATGTTGCCTGTTATAATATTTTTATTTCGTAGCATCGGGAAACATTGATATTGTTACAGTGGTACCATTTTCGTGGGCATTAAGTACTTCAATATCTGGTACGTAATAGCACCGGTTGGTTTCAATCTCCTTCTGAAAAATTAGTGGGATTTCTTCGCAGGAATATTGCGAGTTGTTATTTTTACTTGATTGCATCGGGAAACTGATATTGGTACCATTTTTATAGGCACTGGTTACTTCAATCTCGGGATCGTAATAGTACCTGTTGGTTTCAATATCGTTTTGAAAAATAAGTTGAGTTTCTTGGCAGCAATGTTGCGTGTTATAATATTTTTATTTCCTTGCATCGGGAAACATTGATATTGTTACAGTGGTACCATTTTCGTGGGCACCAAGTACTTCAATATCTGGTTCGTAATAGTACCTATTGGTTTCAATCTCGTTTTGAAAAATAAGTTGAGTTTCTTCGCAGCAATGTTGCGAGTTGTTATTTTTATTTGATTGTGTCGGAAAGATTGATATTAATAGTCTGGTATCGTGTTTATGGCCACTACTTACTTCCTAATGTCATCCTTCACCTTCGAAATGTGTGTTTCCATTTATTGTTCCCTTAGTACCTATAATTTTTTTATTCTATTTTATGAAATATATTACGCTTATTAACTGCGTCAATTCTGTCAGAGAGTAGAGGAACAATCCAAAGAAGCAGTTAGTTCGAGATTTATAGCGAGTTTTCGAGCTTCGATAGATCATGGAAGGTTTGCTTGTCAAAGAATGCATTTAACGAGTGTTCTGATATTTTTCAAATAATTTCGAGGTCATAGCGAGCGAGTCATGTATGTCAACGACTTGATATTACAACAACAAAATTTTATGCGGCAGTCTAGCTACATAGAGTTCCTGTCATGTTTGTATGAAATATTGCTGCTTGCAAATTGCAAGTGCACGTTCCGCAGCAATGTAGACATTATCCATCAGATTGTTGAAAAATGAACCGTGTGTATTGTGGCTCTAATAATTTGATCACCCACCGTGCATGTATATTAGCTTTTATCCGTGTTACTATGATAAAGGTCAGCAAATATTGAGCTCGAATCGAAAAGCATTGTCCGAAGGTATTATTTGCCCCGGTGATACGCAACCAGGCACAAAGTAGGTGTACCATTCGTTGCGTTCGCGTCTCTATGATCAACTGGGTTGCTTCGTATCTGACACGTGATTTCTATGGACGCAAATAAAGCGGTTGCAAGCAATGTAACGTTTCTCCGTGACTTACCCATCAACAAATGGCAGCAATTCCCCCGGTATCGTGAACGGAAATGAATTCTAGAGCAGCGAATGCAAATGATACTGCCCCTTGGGCTTGCCCACATTGTTGCAAGTCGTGCGATATTTGCACAGTCGCGGACAGAACATTCCCAGCGACAGCGATACGATTGCATTCCGTTCGAGAGTGAACAAGCAACCGAGAGATTGACGGGAAAATTGCGCTCGCTCGTTTCGAATCTTTCTTTGCTCCTCCTCGCACGACTTTGATGAGAAATAGGAAGCAATTTCGCCGCGTTAGAGTTATTATTTTCCACCGGCTGTAATTGCGAAACGCGACTCCAATTGCTTTAATAGCCGTGATAAAGATTAGACCGGAAGTTCGAATGAATTTCAAGACAGCGCACAAGGCTATTTAATAGCTTGTGTGTGAAAATTCAATTTTAATAAAGATTCAGATATATGAAATGACACTAGAATTCGATATTAGAATGCCAATTAAACCGGGAAATATAAAAATTTTTAGATATATATAATAGTATCTAAAATGTAGTTCACTTTGTTCACTCCTCTGGTCCTGTATTATGGCTTTCAAATTTTCTTTAATTGCGTTGTACCGTATCTTACAATGCTATTTAAAAAATATGTATGTATTGTTATCTTGCACTATCGAAGGTACATTTGCAAATTTCTTTTGTCCACGTTACGTTTCATTAACCTTTTAAACCTCCATGACAGTAATCATGTAATTTTATCTCTGTTCCGAACTTCAGCCAGACTTTTAACTCATTATACCACTTTATACACTGTTAATTTTGATCTCAATTGAAAGCTGGAGTTTAAGCTATACCAAACGCTAAAGAGAGTTTTTGACAAATTGTAAGATCCATTGTTTCCCCATGTTTTATGACGGCTGTCGCGGGCGGCTTTACTGTGGCTTTAAGTTTTAAAACAATGCTAAAATATTTTTGTTCCGCTAGATCGTGGAGATCGCCCATTGTGCTTATCAAGGAATTTCGCCCTGAGGTGATTCCATTGAATCGGGCATTTCCGATAATCTGGCAGAAAATGTTTCGAATAAAAGTGAATTGAAACGTCTATAATAAAACATCATGGTCACCTTAATTTTTTAAATGACACTATGCATTTTTTATTACGTACTATTGTAACGAACGTCGAGACGAATCCAACGACCTACTTTACTACGGCTTTAAATCTTAAAATAAAGTTGAAATAGTTTTGACCCGTTAGATTGGCATTTTCGCCAACTGTGCAGCGGCGCGTTTCTTATTTGCGTGTGAAAGTCGTCGACTACGGACAATTGTTCGAAGAGGAACAATGCCCGAAGGTTTACTGTAAATGTAAAAATGACAAGAGCTTCGCGAACGCGAGGAGTAATTGAAAGTGAACATGTCCGTTTTACATGATGCGACGATAAAAATTGATTAGCTGATAATTTGACACGTCGTTCCTTTTCTCCGACTGCCAATGGGAATTTCATTCCCGGAATAGAATTATCTTTGCGCGATAGGCTATTCGACGCGAAACCCGCAGCCTGCTTCACAGTATATTCACCTCGTGGTTTATTTGCCGATGTAATTGCCATCAAGGCGTGCCATTCTCCACACCTGGTGGAGTGATCCACACCTTTGGAACTCCGTGGTTCGACTCCAGAGCCACAGCCTACACGAATTTACCGTGCAATCCACGGAACACTCAAGTGATTATCTGCGAAGGTGTTGGCCAGTACAATCGCGCATAGCTACGTCATTTCGCAATGATAAGTGTTACAAAAACCGTGCCGAAATAACGATCACGTGTCGCTTAACGTGTCTCCGAAAAATCTCGATTGTTCACTCAATAGCCACTTCGAACAAACATTTTCAATTGCTTCACCTTGGTCTAATAGATACGAAAATAATTAAATATAATCTAAATAAATTTAATCTTCTTATTATTACAAAAGAATATAATATATCAGTCGTATTTAGCTCTTAAATAGTAGCGTGTATAAAATGAATTCGACTAGTCTCGAATAAACCACGAGATCGTGAACGTCACGTGTGTGCGCGACAGTGGTACGGAACGTGTTAGCAGGCACGTTTTATATTTTTAAAGCACCGACATTGTTTAGATTTTTGTAGCGATTAAGTATTCTCGCGGCTATTGTCAAGGAACTCTCAGAATTTTTTCGTCGAGCCGTATAATGCCTAGAAAGAGATAAAAGGTGATTTCCCCGAGGTGTCACGCGTGAAAGGGTAATTCGCTTTACGGGTTTTTGCGGTTTATTGAGTACGGTGAACGATGTCGAAGTTTTGTATGCTACGGGAAGAAAAAAAAGCGGAAGGTCTACGGAGCCGTAAAAATGGTGGTTCGCGAAGGAAACGAAAGAACGCTATTCGTTTTCCAGAATGATGAACAGTAACGTCCATCTGGCAGCTGGTTATTGCGTTTCTCTGGCCGGTCGTTCATTCTCGAAGAAGGATCGCGCTTCCTCGAGGACCTCTCGACAGAGATTTCCGTCGTCGTCGTCGTCGGGCCCCTCTCGACCGATGACCTGGAAGCCTTGCGCACACGTGAAAGCCCATGCGTGTCCATCGCGCGCGATGCTATTTTATTGCACGGGCAACTCTATAATCTTCCGCTGGCTGCGAGCACGACGACTTATTTCTAATGCCTATACTTACCGCTTTAATGTCTATATCTGTTCTGTCCCGGAGAACAGTAGCGCGGTTGACAGCGGTAATGAACGCCGCGAATCGGGTTTCAACCGCATTCTTCGACAAGCGAACCTTCGACCATCCATCGAAACACGAAAACTTAGTTCACTGCGAATGAGATAATTCTTTGGATTATTCATCTAGTATCTGACAGAATTGGCGCAGTTAGTAAACGTCATTTTTTAAGAAGAAAATATTGAATGTCAACCGCTTGCTTTACAATATCGTGTCTGACTCGTGATGAAGATTCTGAACACATGATAAAAATGTATGTTAATTTCCTTTAAACAGAAATAAAATCCTTTTTTGGTCTTGTTAATATACAGCTGTTGGAGAGCATATAGGCATACAATTTATTTCAATTTTCTCCTTTTTTAGGAAGTTACGATCGACGAAAAAGTTCTAATCACGACACACCGAAACACGAAAACTTAGTTCACTGCGAATCATATAATTCTTTGGATTATTCCTCTAGTATCTGACAGAATTGGCGCAGTCAGTAAACGTAATTTAATTAAACACAATGGAAAATACTGAATGTTAACCACTTGCCTTACAGTATCGTGTCTGACTCGTGATGAAGATTCTGAACACATCATGATAAAAAAATATGTTAATAATTTCCTTTAAACCGAAATATAAAATCCTATTTTGGTCTTGTTAATATACAGTTGTTGGAGAACATATAGGCATACAATTTATTTCGATTTTCTCCTTTTTTAGGAAGTTACGATCTACGAAAAAGTTCTAATCACGACACACCGAAACACGAAAACTTAGTTCACTGCGAATCATATAATTCTTTGGATTATTCCTCTAGTATCTGTCAGAATTGGCGCAGTTAGTAAACGTAATTTAATTAAACACAATGGAAAATATTGAATGTTAACCACTTGCCTTACAATATCGTGTCTGACTCGTGGTGAAGATTCTGAACACATTCTGATAAAAATGTATGTTAATAATTTCCTTTAAACAGAAATAAAATCCTTTTTTGGTCTTGGGAATATACAGCTATTGGAGGACATATAGGCATACAATTTATATCAATTTTCTCCTTTTTTAGGAAGTTACGATCTACGAAAAAGTTCTAATCACGACACACCGAAACACGAAAACATAGTTCACTGCGAATGATATAATTCTTTGGATTATTCCTCTAGTATCTGACAGAATTGGCGCAGTTAGTAAACGTAATTTAATTAAACACAATGGAAAATATTGAATGTTAACCACTTGCCTTACAATATCGTGTCTGACTCGTGATGAAGATTCTGAACACATCATGATAAAAAAATATGTTAACAATTTCCTTTAAACCGAAATATAAAATCCTATTTTGGTCTTGTTAATATAGAGCTGTTGCAGGACATATAGGCATACAATTTATATAAATTTTTTTCTTTTTATTAGTAAGTTACCATCTACAAAAAAGTTCTAGTCACTGGAACCGTAAAATAAATCGTACGGCAAGGGCTAAATGGGACATTCATTATAAAAATTCATTCCGAACTGTTTTGATATTTTTCTAATAATTTCGAGATCATTGTAGCAGGCTGTATCGAGTGAACCACTTGCATACATTAACAATTTTACTACGAATTTTCTTCTTCGAATACCTTTTATTAAAAACTGAAAATTTATTAATGTATGCAAGTGGTTCATTCGTTATAGCTTGCTACAATTTTCTTGAAATTATTAGAAAAATATTAAAACAGTTCGTAACGAATTTTCTTTAATAAATTTCCAGTACTTAACAAACGGTGTTCGTGAAAGAAAATTGTGACCAGGTCGGATGTTTGAGAAGTTGTTTAAACGAAAGGAGTTGACGTATCGATGGAAGACTTGTTAGAATGTGATTCTCAATGTTGGATGAGGGTGTGAACATTTTTTTTGTTTGAAAATCACGAGGCTGTCGAGAGTGTTACGCAGCCGCGTGGACGCGCATGTTCGAATTGTCTCGTTTTGCAGCGGCTCGGCGGGATCGAACCGCGGATTTGAAAATAAATGATTTGTCAAGCGGCTGATTAATCGGGGAAACGTTTGTGCCCCTCGTCGACGTCGGTCAAGATTAATCAGCCTCTGATTTATGCGCAAAGACGCGAGTATCGTGATCGTCGATGACCGCGATAGACCGCTACGCAAATCGAATGGAACCCGCCATTATTTCAGCCAGAAAATTGCAAAAGGCGGATACCGTCGAGAGTTCTGCAGCCTTTTTCCCGAGGGATCAGATAATATATTATTCTTTAATAACTTCACTTTGTATTGTGAAAGCTGCCGATTGAAGGTGATCGATATCTACGAGTTTGCATAACGCAGTTAAGATTTAACGAGGATTCCAGTTGGGGCGATTAGGATCATTAATTTCTTTGTCTTCGTTGTTGACCTTCGGAAATTATTCTGTAGCGGGAAAAGAGATTGTGCTTCGCATAATTAACCCTTTGGGATGCAGAAGTATTTAACTTTCAATTTCAACCTGAACTCTTCGTTCGAATGTTTGACTTTTTGTTGTCATAATAGTTTTGATATCTTTGGTTCCCGTGGTAAGAAGTAGACTGCCAGCATCCCAGATAATTGTCACGGTGCGATCATAACATAATTTGCATTTATAATGCTCCGCTCCTTCTCCTTGTCAATCAAAAGCGATCAGATATATTTTACAGCATCCAAGACCTTCGCATTTCGCCGCATCGAGGAACGGTGCAATAAATACGTCGACCGAGAAAGACACGATTTTATTGCTTTATCGATTACATTAGTAAGAGAACAAAATGCCATGTTATTTCAAAACTGATCGTCTCGATTAGATCGAGACACAATATCTGTGCGTTAATACCCTTTTCGGTCTCTCTTTCACCAGATTGACGAGCGACTCCACAATTTCATTTATTTACAGGAAAATTTACAGGAAAACTAACCACGGTATTAAATCGAAATGGTGAAATGGCGATTGAGTCGAAACGTAAATTAAATTTACATGGTATTTCAACATTGTAGACCTCGAAGAAGACCCTCTGGTTGCTCGGAGACCTCGAAATGCTGCAACAGTTTATATTAAATTTAACCATTCCCTGTACTTAAATTACACCTTACACTTTACTTGGACGACTCTTGCCTTTATTCGCTTTCACGATACCTCGACGATGCTATCGATATACATGGTCAAATTTCTCTTTTCATTAGCTATAACGTTACGCTAACCAAAATATGTCGTTCCATTTATAAAAAAAACAATGATCATGAATTATCGGAAAATATGACCCAGAGAAAAAGAACTTCTCCGCCGTAATAATTGCCCCACCGAACCCCACCAAACTCCTATTTTGGTAGAACAACGGAGGTATCTTCGGTGGAGGTCAAAGGTCTCCCTCACCCTGTATATCAAAATATTGGTAATATATCGATAACAGTAGCACCAGTCACAGCTGTAATCGGTGCATCAGAGGATTTCGGGAAGAGCGTTTTGACGCAGACGCAGCCAATCCATCCCGGTGCATCGTCCGTGTATTCCTTGATCATTCGGCTCTCGGGGCATTGAATAGCGAGCACATATGTCTTTCGAATGGTAGGAACACGATAGCCCGGTTCGATAGGTGGCACGGTTTGCGTCGGTAGATCGAAAGCGGGCTGGTTCAGGCTTGCTTTGATCGCGTGTGCTCGCTGCGTCCTCTCCCCGACCTCTCCCCGGCCTCTCCTCTCGTGCATACGTAAAGGGCTCTGCATGGATAATCGGGGCTGCGCGGGGCAAGCCGGTGCATCCTTCGGGGCGAATATATCCGCAGGTGTCCCGGTCGTGTCGACATTAGTACGCGATTGGATCTCGCTGTGTGCGAGAGAGTCGCTCAAAAATGTGCACGATCAGTCAGCGGGTCCGGGGGCCGGTGCATCGAGTCCTCATCTCCCGCGACGTCGTGATTGCATTTGTATGGATCTGATCGTCGGGACTTAAACCAGAGTTCGAAGCCGGCCGAAGTAGCCAACGGGAGAGGATACGCGGGGGTGATCGCAGCGACGGGAGAGAGAGATCGTCTCGATACATCCTCCCCGGGAACCATTTTCTTTCCGCTAGAATAAACCACGGTGGTTTAGCCGAGTCTACGCGGCGGTCATTATAAATTCATCTTCGATCGCATTCCTCGGGACGCCGCCGCACCGCGCAGCTCCGTGGCCTGTTGTCTCTCGTTGTGTAACGGTCCGATGATTCCCGCGAT
Source organism: Lasioglossum figueresi (assembly GCA_028455805.1). Classification (NCBI taxonomy): domain Eukaryota; kingdom Metazoa; phylum Arthropoda; class Insecta; order Hymenoptera; family Halictidae; genus Lasioglossum; species Lasioglossum figueresi. The sequence continues at coordinate 13,347,870 of CM052202.1, forward strand.
TCGATCGACACAGAAGAATTTCTGCAGATCCTCTTCCGTGACCGTGTCCGACCACCACGACCCAGGAATCGGGCCCCGATTCGATGATTCCGAAGTTGTTTCTACGGCTACAGACTCCACGCCATGACCTCCTACCTTTTCGCAGCCGATCTTGTTGCGTTCTGTCCGCCGGCGGATTATCTCTCATGAATTTCTGCGGAAGCGATGCCTCCTGTACCACGTCGAGGGATCATTATAAATTCATCCGCAGTCACGCTCCCTTAAGTGCTCCTGACCCCCGCGCTCTGCTATTCCGACTACTCTTGAATGACTTACGCGCTCCCGCGGACCCTATGGGGCTTCTGCGGTAGCCAGCCGCCTACACCGTCGACCCACGTCGATGATTTTTAGTTGCCAGCCACGGACACCCTGCAGTTCCTTGACGAGATGTTCTTTTGACCGAACGATCAATTTCCGACTTGGTGTAATGCAGGTGTGGCGAAAGAGCAGCGAGTAGACCGAGGATATCCAGGCCAAATTTAACCTCCCGCTTGAACCGTATGAAACAGGAGCTAGATAGGATGAAAATAATATATCAATGTTCCTAAACACTTTTAATTTTGCATGCGCGATAAGTAGACTCCATCATCAATATTGGGACACCCTGTATAATAAATCTGTAGATCATAATAGTATTCGTTGATCAGAAGACTGCAAAGATATGCAACGACCTAATAGACTGCGGATTTTTATGCAAAATAGAAATTGCTTGAATTAATTGTAAGGTATAAGATCTACATAGAGTTCTCCTTTTAATAATTTTAAGGAGTTGAAGATAATGCAAAGATTTGCCTTTACTGTTTTGCATTTGATGTACCCATCAGCATAAAATCCGCAGTCCGGTGATAAGTGTCACCTACTCATTCGTATTACGAATGCATAAAATCCGCAGTCTCTCTCGATCAAGTGATTTTCCAGAAAACTGTAGCAACACTCAGAAGTTTCTCAACGGATTCGTGAACAGCTGTTATAAGTATCGGCATTATGAAATGCTTGGTTCTCGTGCAATTATTCACAGCACATCTGTAGACCCAATACTTTTCTAAGTGACGCATGCTCTCGATCGGACGATCCGATCGATGGATTATCGTGAAAGCAACCGTTCGATTCGATTTCGCAAAAACTGCCCTCGCTGCCCGTTCCGCGGTATTACGTTTATTGCTTGGAATTCGTGATGAGCAAGCGGGTGCTCCGAACGCGCAGATAATAATAGTTATTACTCATTGGTAATGAGTCGAATTAATCTCAACGGCGCGGACGATCGCTCGATGGACTTTCGATCTAAATGTCGTACTGTTGGATGAAGCAAATACACCGTTGCGCTTAATGGCGCAAGATCTCGGAGGCGATTCGTCTCGTGACAGTCTTTCATACAAACAACTCCGCGAGACATTGGTAAACGTCGGTCTCGAATTTTTATAGCAATTACGCAGCTGCAGCGACAAGATCGCTTTATCATCTGCAAGCAAAAATGCAGGACGCGTGCATCGCTTTGCCATACGCTCGCCTCGTCGCTCGTAATTCTGATTTTGCCTTCGCTGCATCTACAACATCCAGATAAGCACGGAATCAGTTGTTAACACTGTACCTAACCGTACCGGAAACAAAATGTGTCGGATATATATTGTTATATAAAAATGACAAGACCGAATTTATTTAGCCTCTTTACAATTTTTATAATATTACGTGCTCGAATAAAGACATTTATGGAATAATTTCTAATGGAAGCATCTTTATAATTTCAATAATTAAAAAACAAACAATGTGAAAGCGGTCGTTTGACCCGGTCGTGGTACGGTTAGTGTTACGGGACTATCGTAAAGATCGAGAGACGTTCTGTTTCTTAGCCAGAGTTGGGCAAAAATATAATCAACGATTGACGAATAAATTTCTACTTCAATCGTTAATCGCAATTAACAATTAATCTCCTAGTTTAGTAGTTAATTGCGGTTAACGATTACATTCCTTTCATATTTTTTTTCTTTCCTTTTCACAATGTTATTAACGTTCTCGTTATTCACTATATTCTGTAATGCTCTGTAATGTACTTTATGTTGTAATAAATCTCATAAGAGATTTCCTAACAAGAAATTGTGAAGATAAACATGTTTTTGTTGAAATATATTATTATTTCTGTCAATTCTCCATCCGCTTTCTTCTCCCTCTCTCTGTCTCTCTCTCCCTCCTTATTGTAATTTATGGATAGACCGTATGGCGATTAACGTCAACGATTGATTAAATCAGTCTCCGATTTATCGACGATTTCTTTTTTTAATCAACGATTGGCGATTAACTTCGTCAATCGATTGAATCAATCGTCGATTTTTCGATGATTTCTTTTTTAATCGTACACATTGATCAACCAATCTTGATTAAAATATTAATCGATTAATGCCCAACTCTGTTAGCTATAATATTTCACAGGATGAGAATTACGCAAAAAATGTATACCGTTGAATGGATATGGTTGCCAGCTACATTTTCGCTGCAGAAAGTATAATGAAAGCAATAACGGATAAAAGGTTATAGACAATTCTCTGAAGACAATGTTTTCGGCAAGAAAAATTTGCTTTATTTTCACACTGTACTTTAGATTTCTATTGAAAAGAAAACACGAGCCGTTACATCTCGAGGTGAACAATTTTATTAATCAATTATTTAATCACCGTCGCTTTGCAAACTGGTGGATTTCCTTTTTCGTAAAAGCTACACAACGATCTTCTTCGAAGAATGAGGTTTCTGCTAATCGGTAGGAACTTTGTCGAACATGAATTTGAATTGACTAAAGTACAGCAATGTAATTTTAGTACAATTTCTTAAGGGACTATTGTCATACGTCATTTTGCAGCGCAATCGTGCGTGAAATTGAAAGGAAGTCTCTCGATTCGCGTGCCGGAATTCTTTTCGACTCGCTCGTAAAACCAGCAATCGCGTATCCGGGATCTACCAGCACCTTAACAATGGAAGGTGTTCCTGGAAAGTCGCGGAAAACAAGACAGAGGCTAACAACGCGTGCAGACCACGACACCGCGTATGCACGTTCGCGATACACGTGGCGTATGAATCACGGGACATTTGTAGCCGCTAGCGTTTCCACAGTCGCGTCGCGGGGATTGATGACGACAGACCCGAGAATCTAGAAATCTGGACTTCCTGATCGAGCACAATTTTGTTGCTGTCTCAATTAAGACCCGAAGCAAGAGAGTAATCCCTACATCTTGTGCACAGGGATTGCCGAAGGAGCTAACAAATCGCTAGCTCTGGAGCTAACTGTATACCTAGCCCAGACCTGGTAGCGATCTGATCCGTTCGTTGCCTAACCGAACAGATTATTGGCGGCTGCGATTAGCAAAAAACTTGTAAATTATTCAGAACACTTTTGCACTCCTCGTTACCTATCTTTCAATCCGTTTCTCTCGAAAGTTCTTAAATTGGTGCGCAGGGTAACTCGAGAACTATGTAATCGATCATATACATGAATTTATTCTACTGCTTTCAAATGTAATAGTTGGAAATACCTTTTTCTTCAAAACGAGAATCGTCAGAATTGTTGAAATTCATTTCCCTTAATAATTTGAATAAGTTGAAAATAATGTAGCGGTGTCGTTACATTCCTCAAACTCTTCAACTGCTACGTATTTCATGAAATCATTTTTGTCGTCAACGACTAACGAAATAAATGAATAAATGCGAAATGAATTGTTCGTATCGATACTCTGGTACCCGTGTACCCACTTCGAAATTGTATTAGAAGTTTCATGAAAGCTCTCATCGATAAGTATCGAAATTACTGCAGATTACGAAGTACAACGTTAGGAGAACGTCCGAAAAAATGTCGGATATCGAAACAAGGGTTAAACTGAAGTTTCTCGCTAAATACTAGTCTCGTCCATAACCGAAACGGCTGTTGCGGGTAATAAAGTTTTGCCGGTCCGCGTGGAAATTCTTAGGAGAAATTTATCTATCGTGAATTTCCATAAACATCTAGCACTATCTGATAATGAGCGGCCAGGCAGTACGAATTCCCGCAAAAGGAAAACAATTGGTGGCCACCTGGAAAAATGACCAATGATTCATGTGCCACGTGCGCCACGTACCGCAGCCACAGAGCAGCCCAGGGAGAGGCGAACAAGGGAAAGGGGACGTATGTCGTTGGCCTGTCGTGCTTCCTTTCCCGTGATACCCCGGGAAGTCTATTCAGAGGTTGCGCTACGACGACGTTCAGCATCCACATAGGGCCCCGAAGCGTTCCACGGTGATTACCATATTGCATGTCACATTGTCGGCGCACCCCACGAAGGAGAAAAAGAGGACCGGCAGCCAACGGGACAAGCGAAGGACGGAGGAAGACATGGAGGACGAGGACGCTGACCACATTATAATATACCTGGGGGCACACCGCCTATAAACCACCGCAATTCTACGTTCTTTCTAAGCGTACAGGACTACGGGTCCCCAGGATTCAGTCTTTTAAAGATTTTTCAAGCGAATCCTGCTTCACCGAGACTACTCTTCCTGCTGGCTCTGCTTCTGCATCTGACTTTGCTTCTTGACTAATGGAGAATTTACCGAAACGACATCAATCTCCGAGTTTAACCATCAGTGTCTCTTAGATTTTCGATTGGACTCGCGTCCGATAATATCATTCTCTGTTGTCATTATCTACTTGGGAAGTCCGATTCACAGATTTTTTCCACTCTTTCGTCGATCTCGGAAGAGTTTCATTAGAAATTATTCTGCTTACCCAGACTAGATTGCCCGTGAAGATGGATAATGCTCCGAAAAGTGGTGCTAGGAATTCATTCCTGCTGCGTGGTTGTGGAGATTGCTATTCCAAGGACTATCTCAATCGCAGAGGAGACGATCACGATACATCATGTATTTTACTTTCAGGCGCAAGTTTGACGTGGCTTGTGTCAATTTTTGAAATCGAGGGACTCCTCGTGAGTAAACATGACTTGAAACATGATATTATCGTCAGCTAATTAAAATGATTAAAGGAAAAAACAAGTGTTTAGTTTGTTCCAGTACCTTGTAATTGATGCAGAAAATTTTTATTTTGCCCGAGAAACATACTTTTCTGAGTTGCGTCGCTGTGGCAACGAGGGTGCAAAACACAGCGAGCCAAAAATCACTAGACCATTTTAAAATAGCACATAACCATTCATTTCCTAGAAATTTACATTTATTCGTTCATAAACAAACTCGAGTTTTAAATGGTGACTATTGAACTACCCTGTACTCACTCTACTTGTATCTTCAATATCTATGTTAGGTGAAAATCAGTAGTTTAGTGACGACCTTGAAGTCATAGCTGGTAACAATTGAAAGGGTGTCTGGAAGAAGAGCCTATGTCAGGGTTTTTTAAATTGTGTAGGAGCTCAATTTTGAACTCAAACGTGAATTGCAATAATAAAAATCAGCTGAAAATGATGGAAAAGACCATTGGAAAAAGACTGAAAACTGAAAGACTTTTCTTACGGTTCGTTTTATGACATGTCAAAGAAAAATGGGTTCCTAATTGCGCTCCTATAAAATTTAAAAAACCTGACGTAGGCTCTTCCAGACTCCGATTCCATTAATTGTACAACATTTCTTAAGAAAGAGAAATTATTTCGTTAGTCGTTCCAGGATTAATTGCGAAGGTGACCATCTGGAAGTCGCCGTTTCGCTTTATTACTCGTGCAAACGGAGTGTCCGGTGACACGCGGGTGCACGTGTTCGTCATTTCTCGGGAATCCGGTGCCCGTGAAAATCGTGTTTGTGAATTCCATGGATGACGAGAGCTGCCTGAGAAACACCGTACCCGCATGGCACTTGAAACTCTTGGCACCCTTTCCGTTCAAACTTCTGGAGAAATGAAAATACGCGCGCGCTCTCTCTCCGTGCCGTTTATTGCCAATTGATTAGCGCGCTGTCGCGTCGCGTCGGATCAAAGGGTCAATTTCACCTCAGCGGCCCCGCGGTCGTTAATTATGCGCGGACGCAAAAAATGAAATTACAGTCCCTCGGGACGATCGATAATACGTGCAAAAATGTTAATATTATGTTAAAATATATTATTAAAGCGGAGCACGATCGTATACGTTCGCCATCGCGCAGGCAGTCCTCCGCTGGTTGATTAGTCGCGACCGATAAAACGATGTAATTTTCGGAGCACGGTAGCGACGTGTACCGATCCTCGTCAATCTACTTTTTTAATGTCTCAATTTATTCCCCTTCAAATTTACCGTGTACGAATTAATTCAGATTGATCTAGCGCTCGATACCGGACGACCGATACGCTCGTAATTGCCGCATTAATTATGTTCGGACCGCGAAGACCGAAGAATCATTTCCCATGCTAATAACTCAAACGCGATGGCCTCTGTCATCAAAATACTTCGACGCGTTTTGTTCGATCATGATTGACGGAATCACCGTCTAAATCCAAGCATCTTATTAAATTATTACCCACGAGCATCGTCTTTTTTCAGATTGAATAAACATTGCCACCGTGATCGGTATTTGCTATTACATAACCTACGTATCCATTAAAGTTCTTCCGGTTTAGTATGCTCATTGCGAATGCTAAATAAATCACCATTTTATACGAGTGCATACAGTCCCCACTTACAGGTAGACTACGAATTTCTAAATAAAGATTATCTGCATTATTTGCTAAATGCAGGAGCTGTGGCTGCGTTTATCTTTTTTCCTCAGTAATTTTTATGCAAAATAAAAATTGTGTGCATTAATTAGAAAATACAGGGCTACATATACAGTTCTTTCTTTGCTGAATTATTTTAACATGTCGGAAATAATACAACAGTATTGTTAAATTCTTGAAACATTTTTACTGCTTTGCTTATGCATAAATGCATAAAATCCCCAGTCTATTTATGAAATATTAAAATTGTTGAGTATTCACCTTAATCAATGCGTGTTTAGATATGAACTATGTTTAATATAAATATTGCTACAGCGTAGGCTATGGATGGTACTCGTGTTATGTTTCGTTCTTTTTATTGTGTAATGTATGCGTTGTTGTTCAGATCGCTTTGATACATGGTTCTGTTCGATTGTGTTGTACTTTTAATATAATTATTGCATTGCGTATTCCCCAATTTGTATGATTAAACCTGACAGAAATAAATATATCAGAGTCTCAGAGAGAAAACCAACCTGAACAATTTATTTAACGTTTACACAAGTGAGAGAGTAGCCTAATTTGTACCATTGCCCAAGTCGAATCACCTGAAATCATGGGAAAAAAATGCTCCTGCTATTAACGATACTAATTGGCTATGAATTTTACTTTGTGTCTAACTTAGCCCGGTGAAAAGAACTATTTGCAGTGTCGCTAATGATGTTGATTGAGTTGTAAATTATATCGAAGGCACCGCACAGTGGTCTATTTCCACGATCTAGCTGGACAAAATTCAATTTTGATAATGATCCAGCGCAGGTAGAATGTCCATTTAGCCAGGAAACATAAAAATTATTGCAAAATATAATCTATAACGATATATTAATAGTATCTAAAAATGTAGTTCATTTCATTTACTCTCGTGGTCCTGTATTATGGCTTTCAAATTCTCTTTAATAGCGTTGTACTGTCTTCATTAACAGACAGCGAGTTTTATGCATTTATGACAAAAATGATTAGGTGCAATTTAAGACAGCAAAAATATTAGAAGAAAATAAACATATTGTTATATTATTTTCTACCTATTAGATATATTAAAAGAAAGAAATTGAATTTTTATATCATACATATTTTGCATAAAGATCCTCTGTCTATTCATTAGCCTTTTAAACCTCCATAATAGTTAACATTTTATTACGTATTATTGTAGCTAACATCAAGATGAATCCAAGGACTTACTTTGCCATGATTTTAAATCTTAAAATAATCCTAAAATATTCTTGTTCTGCTAGATCGTGAAAATCGCCAACTGTGCTTGTTAGCCCACTGTGCCCACTGTGTTTCGAACAAAACTTAATCGATATTCAGTCGTCTATAAACCCCAATAGAAGAAAATTAAAAACCATTTTTCTTGTAATAAAACATAATGGTTACTTTAATTTTTTAAATGCCACTATGTGTTTTTTATTACGTATTATTGTAGCTAACATCAAGATGAATTCAATAGCCTACTTTACCATGACTTTAAATCTTAACAAATTGCTAGAATATTTTTATTCCGCTAGATCGTGAAAATCGCCAACTGTGCTTGTTAGCCCACTATGCCCACTGTGTTTCGAACAAAAGTTAATCGATATTCAGTCGTCTATAAACCCCAATAGAAGGAAATTACAAAACATTTTTGTTGTAATAAAACATAATGGTCACTTTAATTTATTAATTGCCACTATGTGTTTTTCATTACGTATTATTGTACCTAACATCAAGATGAATCCAATGACCTACTTTACCATGACTTTAAATCTTAACAAAATGCTAAAATATTTTTATTCCGCTAGATCGTGAAAATCGCCAACTGTGCTTGTTAGCCCACTGTGCCCACTGTGTTTCGAACAAAAGTTAATCGATATTCAGTCGTCTATAAACCCCAATAGAAGAAAATTAAAAAACATTTTTGTTGTAATAAAACATTATGTCACTTTAATTTATTAATTGCCACTATGTGTCTTTCATTACGTATTATTGTAGCTAACATCAAGATGAATCGAATAGCCTACTTTACCATGACTTTAAATCTTAACAAA
>CM052202.1:13356720-13387370 GCA_028455805.1 Lasioglossum figueresi
AAAAGTTAATCGATATTCAGTCGTCTATAAACCCCAATAGAAGGAAACTACAAAACATTTTTGTTGTAATAAAACATAATGGTTACTTTAATTTTTTAAATGCCACTATGTGTTTTTTATTACGTATTATTGTAGCTAACATCAAGATGAATCCAATGGCCTACTTTACCATGACTTTAAATCTTAACAAATTGCTAGAATATTTTTATTCCGTTAGATCGTGAAAATCGCCAACTGTGCTTGTTAGCCCACTATGCCCACTGTGTTTCGAACGAAAGTTAATCGATATTCAGTCGTCTACAAACCTCACTAGAAAAAAATTACAAAACATTTTGGTTGTAATAAAACATAATGGTTACTTTAATTTTTTAAATGCCACAATGTGTTTTTTATTACGTATTATTGTAGCTAACATCAAGATGAATCCAATAGCTTACTTTACCATGACTTTAAATCTTAACAAATTGCTAGAATATTTTTATTCCGCTAGATCGTGAAAATCGCCAACTGTGCTTGTTAGCCCACTATGGCCACTGTGTTTCGAACAAAAGTTAATCGATATTCAGTCGTCTATAAACCCCAATAGAAGGAAACTACAAAACATTTTTGTTGTAATAAAACATAATGGTTACTTTAATTTTTTAAATGCCACTATGTGTTTTTTATTACGTATTATTGTAGCTAACATCAAGATGAATCCAATAGCCTACTTTACAATAGCTTCAAATCTTAAAATAATGTTGAAATAGTTTTGACCCGCTGGTACACCGGTTCGAATTGAGCCGCTCTCTCTCTCTCTTCCATATTCGCGAAGCCGAAGAAACAACATCTCCGACTGGGTGAACACCAAGAAGCAAACAATTATAGAAAGAATTCGCTCGGTCATACTATTTTTCTAGTTTTTCGCGTGGACTTGCTCGGTCGAGTAAGCAGTCATCTGTTTGAAGAAGGTTTCGCGGCTGCCGCGGTAACAGGTAGCATTAGCGGGGTAGTGGTGGTGGAACGGCCTTTAAGTTACACAGAATGTCAAAAAACGAATTCTACAAGAAGATTAATCTTCCCAGTAATTTCTACAGAATACTTCTTGCCCGGGCAAAATACTGGGCGAGTTTAATAACTCAATTTACACCTAGCGTGGCCACAGTTGCCTCGGGGCAGAAGAAACGTGCGGGGAATAGGACAACTGAAAACGCCGGCGAACGGCGCAAACATCTTCTACTTCGCCGGGGAAATTACAGTGAAATCTAGCCTGTGATTTTTCACATAAATAACCAAGCAAAACTAAGTATGAACCGCGAGCGGTGCAATTATTCGCGAATGTAAAAGGACAGGCGAAAACACGCTGTTGCGCGCAAATGCTGCCTATCAAACTGGACGAAATGAGTACTTTGTGCTCCGATCGAGGAGCGTCGAGGACATCCTAAGGTCAACGCCACTTTATTTTTCCAATTTATTATTCATGGAATACTAAGTTTTTCATACGGAATATCTCATTTCTTCGAGCTATCTCAAGACACGTTATAGCCACATTCATCAATCTTTTTAACGAAAATCATGTAAAATTATATACGTTTTATTTTTACCGACTAGTATGCGTATAAAGACAAGTCAAACCTTTTACTATTATTTAATGCTCGTAAAGGGTGTACCTTCTCCAATTTTCCACTGTAAAACGATTGTTTGACTTAATTATAAATAAAGCATAATTAGTTGGTTTGAAGCGTAAAGCAAGAGTAGATGAAATAGACAATCATAGAATCTTTTATGCAACTATTTCCGAAGAGCTATGCATAAACTATGAAGTATTTACCAGGAGCAAAAAATATGTACTCGCTTTTACTACCTAATGTTATCAGAGAAATATTGATAAGGAGTATTTGCTTATACTTGTACGTAATACTTACAACCACTTATTTTGATACACAAGGTTCGTTATTTTAATTTATGTTTTGAAGAAAATGGCCGCGCAGGAGCCGTTGAGAGAGCGTTTAATCGGCGTGAAAAGCTGTGATCTAACTTATACAACGTTGCGAGTGGAAACGGAACTCGGAATCGAATTGACTTTGCAAACTATCCACGCACGCCTTAATTACCTGCTTGAAGTATCCATTCCCTCGAACGTAGATCTCCGGAAGCGGTTTTCCGCAGTTTTACCGTCTCGGTCACGTCTGCACAAGAGTTTTCAATTATCACGCGTTCCTGCCTGCTCTCGTTTCCTGTTGTTTTTCCCCGGTCGTTTCATTTCTGAAACGACGCAGTTTTCGCACCCTTGGAACAATTTCCCGTCCGCGCTGGCCACATTCGCCTAATCGGCCATGCCTGAATACTTTCACGCACGCGCACAATGGGCCAGATCGACGCGATAGCTCTGTTCATGCGATGAAAAGTCAAAGTCCTCGTATCGATGTTTAAATCTATAAGTTTATCTTTATTATAGCTTTCTATCCATCGTATTTGTTGTTAATAAAATTGTTAATGCTTTCGGCGCAAGGGTTCGATCATTTGTTACTTAATTTACACAAAGCAATTTTGCAAATTACTAAAGTAATTCTGGCGTTTCGATCTTCATTCGGATCATCTTCAAGGGTTACTAGAATTGCGTCTGTGACCAATTTTTTAACAACCTTACTGTTGTTAAAACATCCTTGCTGTTGAAATGATATAGTAACAGTACGACTGGATTGCGGATTTTTATAAAAATATCAATTTTTTATACAATTTTATACAACTGTATTAACTTTTTTATTGGAGCTTACCCAGTCCTCTAAGATTATCTTGAAGAAAATCAATTTTTGAATCTAGACGAATTGTGTCTTTGACCTCTCTCACTGCGATTTCTTTTACGATTATAGTGATTATAACCTCTTTACTGTTCACAATTTTTTGTAAGAAGAAGGATGATTGTATATTTATTGTATGACTGTGTATGGCTCTATAGGGTGAATCACGAATCGTGATCAGTAGACATCCCTCTGTTATTAGCTGTCCGATCGAAAATGTTATCATATATACATGGTATTTTTTAAATGTTATGATACGTTTCCGAATTCGATAGACGTAAAAAAATGATAGGTGTATTTTGCAAAAAATTGAAGATGACCTTGAGAAATAAAAAAAAAGAGTTCACGGAAAATTTGCTACAATCACGTGAAAGCTCTCTTGAAACCATGCTATATCTGATAAAAAGATTTTCGATCGGACTGTTAATAACAGAGTAATTTCTACTGATCACGATTCGTGATTCACCCTGTATATTGACAACATAGAATTATATTTCGATTTAGAAGAAATGAATGACATACATATTTAATAAAATTGTTAATGCTTCCGACGCAAGGGTTCGATCATTTGTTACTTAATTTACACGAAGCAATTTTGCAAATTACTAAAGTAATTCCGACGTTTCGATCTACATTCGGATCATCTTCAAGGGTTACTGGAATTGCGTCTGTGAAAAATTTTTTTTAACAAATTAAGAATGTTTTGAAATTTAAGAATACATAACAGAGAAAGGGAAAATGCTGGTAATAAAACTACTTATTAGCTTTGCGATGAGAATTAATAAATTCGACATGAAACTGTAATATTTGTTGAATGCATGCCGGTTATCGAGACATCGAAGTAAACAGTAATCATTAGGCAAGAACGTGTAAGATCATAAATCGAAGTATACCATTATTGATTGGACGGTAAATTTGTAATTACTTTGAAACGCAATAACACTTTTCATACCTCTTGTAACTGCTTATATACGACATCTATAAATTTATGGAAATTCTTTGACATTTATCTGTCCATGAAATAACTACAAACTGCTCAAGTTGTATGTGGGAACAATTCATGTTAAATCGTTGAAGCAAAGAAAAGTTTCATTTGGAAATTTCATCATAAAACATTACTTATTATGTATCTTAGATGTTTCGTGAAACACCTAACTATTACCTAACACCTACTATTGCGTTTTCTTAAATTTCAAAATATTCTTAATTTGTTAAAAACAATGTTTCACAGACGCAATACTAGTAACACTTGAAGATGATCTGAATGAAAATAGAAACGTCGGAATTACTTTAGTAATTTACAAAATTGCTTTGTAAATTACGTAACAAATGATCGAACGCTTGCGCCGAAAGCATTAACAATTTTAGTATAAGTGTATCGTTGGAAACGATAATGTTAATTAAACTTATTAAAAACTCTCGTTACAACAACCGTTCATAGATCAAACTTTTTCAGATACCATTTATCATCGAAAAATTCCTTTTCTTCATAACGATGCCTTGGAAAACCTACCGAAGATTATCTGCCCAATATTTTGTTTATGCATAGTATACGAGTATATCTACGTACGTTGAGAACGCGCCAGGAACTAAAGATTATGGTTCATAATTTGTTATAAAAAATAATACTTAACGAACTAAAGGAAATGGTCAAAGTTTTTCACCTTTGACAAAGAATAAGTTCATTAAGGGTTGACCGTGCGGACCTTTTGTTCCATGTTTGTTATACAGCGATTGCAATCAATATTTCAGCGGGCTTTCGCGGGACTCGTATTCGAAGCGTGTGCAGCGCTTGGCTTACCATTTTTCGCTTTCGTCACGCGTTTAGCAAGAATCGCTCGAAGGACTTAACACAATTCCAATCTCCGAAGCGGTCGCCGCGCGGCATTATAATTCAATCAGAACGTCTCAGCGAAGCCGCTAATGTTTAAATGCATCATCTTCGCTGGCCCGGCTGTTCAAGCATTATACGCGAGATCGCGATTGCGTTGGTGCCTTCTTGCGACCCGGCCATCGGTAATGTAACGAGTGTCATTAAGCGACGTTCACTTAATTCAATTATTATCATACCTTGGCGCACCGTAAGGCCCGTCTCTCTCACTCTTTGTCTCTCTCTCTCTCTCTCTCTCTCTCTCTTTCTCTCTAGTTCTCTCTCTCTTTGCCCTTCTGCCCCTGTCGCCTTTCTCTCCCCCCTTTCTCGCCTCTCTCTTCACCCTCGGCAACCGTGTATGCATTCTGCAATCATGATTAGAGTCACGGACTGACTAATGCGGCAAGGAATTATTCTATTAGAGCGGAGGCGCATTAGGGGCCCGCTCGAGGACTTTTCTAGACCCGATAATCGGCCAGGCTCGCCGGCGACTAATAGGATGCCTATTAGCCACGCGGAATGAGCACCGGCGTTCATGGCGACCATAAACAACTCTACGAACGAAGGAGACGATAATGTTCGCGAGGGTGTCCGCGGCCAACGATAATTCGCGTTTCGCAGCCCTTCCAAGCCTGACGGACCCGACCGTGCTCTCAATAACTCCTTCTACTCCAGTATGAACGCCAGGAACTCGTCTAAACGCTCCGGAAAATTGATTCGCCTAAACTTTACGTTTCTTTCTTTTTTATTGTTTATTTATTCAGGTCGCATCAACATCAAGGTCATTAGCGACCACAAGGATGATGATGTATGGTTACAAAAGATCTTTATACTTAAAAATAATTATAGGCACATTGTGGGGAGATCAATGCACTCGCCGAAATTTCTATAAAGTCACTGTGTTTTGTAATGGATTCTTATCATTATACCGTACTAATGAAAAATTCGTATTTGGTAGCATTTCGGGATCACATAAAAAAAGCATACACACCGATTTCAAAACACAAGTATAACATTTATCGATAAAAGAAAACAAAAATATAATTTTACGTAGAACAAACTGCGAAATTTCTACAATGTCACTTTCGTATTATACGGATAAAGTTGAAATTAACGATTGTTTTTTTATTATTTCTATTTTAATATCTAGCGTAACCTCCATTTTTTTTAATCACATTAAAAATACGATTGGGCATCGACGAAATTAATTTTTGTAGCGTTTCTGTTTTAACAGACGCCCACGTTTCATTCACCGCATCCCTTAGTTCGCTAATGGAGTTGTATTGTTTGCAGTTTTTATAAATTTGTCGCGCAATGATACCCCAAACATTTTCACTAGGGTTTATATCAGAGGAACAAGCAGGCCATGGCAAAACATTGATGTTTCTTTCAAGACGCCACTGCTTTGTGTGCTTCGACGCGTGTACCGCAGCATTATCATGCTGATAAATCAAATTGTCATCTTCAATATTTTCTGTAAAGGGTATTAGAACCGTGTCTAACAAATCTGTATAATTTTCCGAATTCATTTTGTGATTTATGCAACACATTGGAGTTTTTTTGTCAGCTTTGAACGCAGTCCATATCATTAGAAAACGACCGCCAAAGTTACAACTCATTATCACACTTTTCTCATTTCTCAGATCATGCCAATAATATTTACAGCCATTAGGCCCATCCAAATTAAATTTTTTCTCATCTAAAAAAATGACAGACTCCCACTCTTTCGTCCAGGACATATGTGCCCGTGCGAAATCAAGACGGGCCTGTTTACGTACTTCTTTTACGCCTGGTTTACGTTGCATTTTTATCTACACAAATTGCCCAGAAGAATTTAAAAGTTGTTGCGCGCGTCTTGTTGTTGCTGGAAGCTCCAATTCAGCTCGAAATTGTGCTGCATTTTTCCTTTCCTTAGCCGCAGACCTCGTTAATAATAAACGTTGTCTCTTTGACAATTTTTTATTACCACCTTTAAAATGATTTTTTCCGTAATTTTCACGTAAATTGATATAATTATTAATCACGGTATACGAACGATTAATTTTCTTATCAATTGCACGATTAGAGCAGCCTATATCCTTATAAGCATCGATCGATGCTTTTTCTTCAATTGTTAGCACTTTTCCTCACGGCATTCTAATACGCGTGAATCAAATTATAAGAAACAGGATTTCTATGAGTTCTAAAACTAATACTTTTAGAATATTTCAAATTTTCCGTAGTTCTCTGCTCAGAATTCAACTAAACGCTAAGTGACTTTATAGAAACTTCGCACTTGTATTCTGCATCGCGTAGATAAAATCTAAACAAACGTAAATAGTGAACATAGCGGTCTAGAGTGCGTAGTCCCTCTATCCGAGTGTCAACAAGGCACGAGACCAGATACGATAAATCAACAAAAATGGTGATATTTTTCAAATATCTATGAATATGAAGAAGACTTTATAGAAATTTCGGTCACTGTATACATGGTTACAGAGTGTGGTAAATATTGGTGGATTTAAGAAATGGTATAACTTGGTATTCTTATTCTAATTAATGGTATTCTTATTAGAATTGAGGCATTCACTTAATTTGATAGGGATAGCCAAGCGACGTCTTCGGAAGGAGAAAAGCGGGTATTGCAGGATGAGGTGTTCAACCGAGAGAGGTGTATTACATCGAGTACATACAGACGGGGAATCTTTCAAAATTCTGTATAAGTGACTTAGGTTGGTATGGCCTATACGAAGTCGGGTGAGAACTACCTGGTCTCTTCTGGTAGCAATCGGAGGGCAGTCATTGTTAAAGAGATTTTGCCTTACCAAGGATAAATTAGAGGGAGAGGAACTAGTCCATTTTGCATTCCATCCAATTCTAATTTCTCTTTTAATTTGCTTAATCGTATCTCTGTAAGAAGATGATCAGTCTATAAGTATTTCTTTGGAGGCCTCCTCGGCCGCAGCGTCCGCCGTTTCATTGCCCAGTATCCCTACGTGAGAGGAGATCCATGAAAAGATGATTTCTTTGTAGTAATTTTGGGCTTTGATTGATGCGTTGAAGATGTGTGCAATAATGGGGTCTTGGTTTTCCGGGTTGGAAAAACTCCCTAGGACACTGGCAAAATCGATAAATATTATAAAGTTGGAGTCTTGAGCATAGATAATGGATCGAACAGCCTGTAATATGGAAAAGGCTTCACAGAAGAAAACAGAGCAGAAGTCATGGAGTTTGAACAGTTTTCGACAATTAGGGAATACAACAGAACATCCACATCCCTCATTAGATTTGGAGCCATCAGTGAAAACACGGGTATGATCAGGGTACTTTTGGGTGACCTCGTGGAAGATAACTTTACGTTTCTGCTGGTCGCTCCAGGCTTTCCCTCTTAAAAGCGTCCACGAGAAGTTTCGAAACTAGTCGAGTTACAGTTAAGAAAAAAATGTCAAAATATTGTGTGACAAATGGAAAAAAACTGCACTTCGATAACCTTTCCCATTTTTGCAAGAACAAATCCTAAACCGACAATGTCACTACACGTTAGTAATTTACCTTCGCTTGAAGATCGTGATTTTTTTCAGAGAGAATGCACTATTCGGTAGAGAAAAAATGTCAATATAATCGCAAACTATTGTGTATTTTAATGCAGAAATATACACTTCGATACCTCCTTTTATTTTGGCAAGAAAAATTCCCAAACTGAGCCTCGAATCAGGTTTTTGACTAGGAATTGCCGTCAACTTGATCTTCGTGTTTCTTTAGGCCCTTGTCGTATTTTAACGAGTAAGACTCGTCGTGACGATTTAAACAAAGATTTTAACAAAACGTTATTTCTTCCTTTTTAGATAAAATAAAATTTGATTCTCGATGTAATCAATATTTAAGCATTAAAATAAATGTAGCCATACAAAAAATATAAATTTACCTTGTATGACATTTCTGTGGATAAAGACGTTTTAATTACTGTCACTGTAAGGAAAATGGTACATTTGTGGGGATAAAGACGTTTTAATTACTATCACTGTAAGGAAAATGGTACGGCAAGGGTTTAAGAAAGGTATGCACTATAAAGAAACAAGAGCACGCACTGTTTGATCGCATGCAGAAAACTACATTAATGTACTACAAATTTAGAATATACAAAGATTTTTTATTTGGTTTTTCTCGTCAACTTCTATCATTGATACAGGAACGTAGAGTGCCGTTCTTCTATCACTTGAATTGTTTGCGAGTATAATTTGTTTCAGAGAAAACTGTATACGAAAATGAAAGCTGTTAGATTTTAGTATACAGGATGAATCACGAATCGTGATCGGTAGAGATTACTCTGTTACTAGCAGTCGAAAATGTTTTTATCAGGTATAGCAATGAGGTATTATTTCCCCGCTAACTTTTTTCCAAGCCCGTTCCCTTGGCAGTCGTTTCGCTAGAAAGTAGATAGGAACAGAGAGAATCTCGTTAATCGTTTCAAGAGAGCTTTCACGTGATTATAGCAAATTTTTCGTCAACTCTTTTTTTTATGATTTCTCAAGGTCTTCAATTTTTTGCAGATACACTTATCATTTTTTACGTCTATTTGTTAGAGGATTTCAAGAAGAATTCGGAAACGTATCGTAACATTAAAAAATTGCAAAAAAGATTGCAAAAAATTGCTTATTTAATTTTTTTTACAAAAAATTTGTTTAGTCACGTGAAAGTTCTTTTGAAACCATGTATATGTGATAAAAACATTTTCGATCGGACAGATAATGACAGAGTATACTCTACTGATCACGATTCACCCTGTATAAAAAGATTTTTACTAATTCCTTTGATTTGCAACTATGAAGGTTGAATGCCATTTGCTTATCATCGTCATTTGCGGGTACGATGGACGTTTCTAATCGATACCGAGGGATCTGCTGACACATTGTGTTGTCGAGAAAGCTGTTTGGAGGATCCTCAGCGTTAAATTCGTGTCTGCAACGATGAGAGAGCAGCGGCACTGAAAAATAACGAGGTATCTATGTCGACGGGAGAGACATTTCCTGAAATACACGGCAACTGGATAGAGCAAAGGTTATCGTTGCCCTCGGGCACTCGTTATAACGCGAGCTAATGTCAAAGTCGATCGTGGCTCGCTCGCTAAAGCAGTCATAGTTTATAGCAGCACGACGGGGCGCGAATTATTGTTACCCGCGCACACGATACTTTCCCGCGCGCGGCTTTTAACGAGTCTGAATTTATACCGGTCGTTCATTATCGTTATTTAATAATTGACGGTTAGCGTACGGATTGCGCGGTGAACACCGTGTCAGGCCCAATGAACTGCGGCTTAATTGTCCGAACGAACACGTGATCAATGGGAATTTCTCCTTTCTTTCTTTCTATACCGAAATACGATTTTCCAATAAAAAAAACACCGATCCAACGCGTCGATTAATATTCATACGATCCTGTCCCGCGGTTGTTACGAGCCTCGATATTATCAGTAGATCATTTTATAATCGACCGGAAGCGTCTGAACCATTTACCTCGACGCACGAGAACCATTAAGTGATTACTATGTTAATCCCACCGATGTTAATGGGAGTCGTTATAAAAAAACAAATGATTGTTTTACACCGTTAGAAATTAATGGAAAAATTCTGAAGTGCACTTGTCGAGTGCAGCGATCACCACAGAAAATTGCTGAATTCCTGATTGGTTTATAGTCGACGAAAAAAATTTGCGTAATTCGACGCATCTCAATCAATCCTTCCTTAGCGCAAGGTCTGCTTCCGACACCATTCAAGTAAAAACTATATGGTGTTTTGTTACGAAAAAAATGGAATAGTTAGTGTAAAATGTGAGCTGCGATTGTATCAAGTTTCGTTTGAATCGCTCCAATGATTTTGTTATAAAAAAAATAAAATTCGCCTAAATCGACGCAACAGACCACGTTCTCTTCCTTAGTGCGAGGGTTGCTTCCGACACATGTCACGCAAAAACTGTACGGTGTTTTATCACGGAGAAAAATGGAATAGATAGTGTATAATATGAGCTACGATCGCGTTAAGTTTCGATCGCATCGCTTGAACAATTTTGTTCTGAGAAAATAACATTAGCCTACATCGACGCACAGACCACGTTCTCTTCCTTGGCGCACGGGTTGTTTCCAATACGCGTTACGCAGGAACTATACTATATTTTCTAACTAGACTGCAGATCTTTGTGCACGTAAAATATGCAAGAAGCATTTGCAAATATGCACGGAAAATATGATTAGAACTAATACAAAGCGATATTTGTCAGTTATGATTTGAAGGTCGTTGGATCGGTCGATCAGGAAGTAATAAATGGCCAGCACGTTCCCCAGACCTGACACCGCTAGATTTTTATTTGTGGGGAAAATTGAAGGAACAAGTGTACCGCGAAAAACCAACAACCACAGTTGATACGCAAGAACGTATAAAAAGAGCTTGCTCTGTAATAGATACAACTGAAATTTGTCAGGCAGTATCATCGGTATTGCAACGTTTTAGATTATGTCTCGGTGTTCAAGGTCGACATTTTGAACACTCGAAGTAGCAGCGAATACGTACATAACATGTTACATGTAAATCGTCGTAGCGTTCGAAGAGTGCTTTGAGACATATTATTTTGTATTGCAGTTGGCCTTGCGTGACCTAGAATAACCATCGTAATAGGTAATTGTATTCGTCTTGAAATACACTATCAGAATGTAAATAAAAAACCATACCGTTCCATTTAAAAAAACAGAGTTGACCTTCGTATCTCCTTGACGTCTCCACCTATAAAAAAATTAATGACATCAGATTACGAGCCCCTCGATATCAAGTAAGGTTGGTCTGATCCTTTTTTTTCTATCTTCAAAAGCAAGCGATTTATTCAGGTGACCTGTTTTAGGTGCCGCGCCCTGTATATGTGCGTATGCACATGGTGGAAAACATGCAATATACAAAATAATATTTGCATATCGAAATATGTATTTACATAATAATCCGCAGTCTATTTATAACGAACAAAAATGAATAATAAGTATGATGTACGAGGAACGATCGCGTCAAGTTTCGTTTGAATCGACCGATTAATTTCGTAACAAGAAATTCCCTAATGTAGACGGTGAGGTGAAACGACCCGGTCTATATAAATTACTTTGTTTGCTCGCTATAGATAATTACGTAGCATTGATTCGCCGAACAATAGGCATTTCGGTTTTTTTCGAGATGCAGGTGATCGGTTCCGCGCAATTGATCGCTCGGTTTCGAAACCGTTCATGGGGCAATTTCTTTTACGCTTTATGTTAATTGCTCGCCGCGGACGAGGTAGCGGGACCGTTTTTCCCCGGACAATAAGTTTTCCGGCTAGGCGGAACGTAATTATCTATAAGTTGACGGGTACAAGTTGATGAAAGTTACAACCGCTGCCGCTGCCGCCTGGAAGTGGCGTGGGGTGGCTCTCTTGGGCCATGGACGAGCGCGGGGGCCGGCAACTTTTCGAAGCTCTTTATCGAGAGGCCAACAATTTACAAGCTAATTTGTAACCGTCAATGATATAGTTTCAGGCCACGCGCCAATAGAGAATTCCTACTCGCCATGAAAACGGCAATTTATGCATTTGCATTTGATGTAGTCGCGTGGTCGTTAGGCGCGCGCAGAGCCAGAACCGCGGGGCCCCAGCTCGAAACGTTCAATTTGTTGATTTTTCGCGCGCTCGCCACCGAGATTTGTTCTCTCTTGCCTCGCTGCGCGCGCGAGTTTTCCGCCAACTTCCTCGTTTCCTCGCGTTTTTCTTTGTCTTTTTAAATAGCCGAGTTTAGTCGGGGAGGAGCACGATGCGTCTCAAGGATGAGCAATAAAGGCCAATGGGGAGCCGCGAGGCATAATAAAAATGCTAATTCGCGGCTTAACGCGCGTCATGTTTATTTAACGAGAACGGTAGTTTTGCGTCGTACGTACCGGGCCCCGCCTGATTGACAATCGCGTGGACAAGCGGAGATAAAAAGCCGCTCGATAATTTTCTCGAATCTCCGACTGATAGAGGAAGCTGACAAATACGTAAGGAACTGCAGTAAAGGTTGGGACAGTGCTTTTTCTCACATTAACGCACTGGAAACACCAATGCAGAGTTGGGCATTAATCGATTAAAATTTTAACCAAGATTGATCGATTATCGTGTACGATTTTAAAAAAGGTAATCATTGAAAAATCGACGATAGATTCAATCGATTGATGAAGTTAATCGTCAATCGTTGATTAAGAAAAGAAATCATCGACAAAACCGGAGACTGATTTAATCGATCATTGTTGAAGTTAATCGCCACACCGTCTATCCATAAATTGTAATAAGCAGGCACATGGAGATCGTATTATAGACCAAATGACAATATACGTAAACTCAGTTTACGTTTTTTTTTCGGTATACATACAGTTTTGATTCGGCATTTCATTTCGAAATTTCAGCAGTTAATCGTTAATCAATTATCCGATTGACGATTACAATTGAAAAGAATGTAATCGTTAACCGCAATTAACGACTAAAGAAGGTGTTTATTTGTTAACTGCGATTAGCGATTGAAGCAAAAATTTATTCGTCAATCGTTGATTAAATCTTTTCCCAACTGTGAAATCTGTTCCCAACCAATTTCATGGTTGTCAACTTTATTTCTGTTTATAAACAAACTCTTCGTGAGCATTAGGAGCAGTGATGGCATCTGAAACACACACACACACACACACACTTCGAATCGCTTCGATCCAACGTTTATGACGAAAAATTCGAATCGCTTCTAACATAATTCGAAGCTTAGAACTCTTGAAGATCTTAGAAGTCTTAAAACCCAAATCTAATCCAGACCTAATCCATGCATTTACACGTAAAATCTTTTGCAATTATCTCGTAAACTAAAGCCGTCCGTCGAAAATTTTAAATGGAAATGTTGTTCGGAATGGTGATCTTGACAACAAATTTCAAGGTCATTCAAGTCGGACAGGAGGTATCGCATCGACAAATTCGAAAGTCTCGAAAATCTTGAAAATTTGGAGTCTTGATCAAAACTTTCAAGAGTTTCAAGAATTTCTGATTTCGAATAAATATCGAATTGAATCGAAATCTCGTAGTGATTGATTAGTTCGAAAACTTGCAAGACAGAGTATCGAATGCCCATCACTAATTAGGAGCAACAAGTCGTTTTGAGTGTAACTGTGCCAGGCAAAGGCTGAAAATATATTCTAAGATGTTTTATTATGTTTCTTATTGACTTGTTCTCAACTAAAAATTTTTCTTAATGTAGTTCAAATTAGCAAAAAGAATTGTGTACTTATCGCGATGTGAATTTGTTTTTTTTTCGTTTCAAGATGACGTTATTTGTAAAGGTTGGGACACTCTTGCTGCATAAGTTGGAACACAAACTTTTTCCTTTGTTTTGCATATAGACGTAATTTTTATGAATGGAAACCATGCTTTAAGTGTTTTTATGTACAGTATCCAAGCGTGGATAACAGCCGACGAAGGATTGATGTAATATTTACAAATTCATTATTTCTTTTGATGATTCTAGTGAGGCGGAAATAATGTAACGAGACATGTACTCCCGTAGAAATTTTCAACCGTTTGGGGGCTTCAACGAAAGTTTGAGTATCGCACTTAAAAAAATTTGAAATCATATAAAAAAAATCATTATTAATACCTCGGAGAAAGAAGAGTATTTCCAAATTTTTTAAGTGTCCTCATAGTTTTGTATTTCACCTACTTGCTTCTGTAATAAATGCATAAAATCCACAGCTTAATCGTGACGTTGTAAATTGGTATACGTGATTTGCTTTTACATAACGCAATTGACAAGAAACGACGATAATTCTCAGTCTTTCAACGAGGATAGATATGAAATGGGATTTGAAATTGCAGTCATGCCGCATTACGAGATAGGCAGCCGAAATTTACTAGTCTGAGTCATAGTTGAACATATCTCGGTGCAGATCATGCACTTCGAGTTTAGCTCGTTATTTCGGCTGAATGGGTTAAATAGCGCGCTATAATTCCTTGTCCTTAATGGAATGGCGAATGTTTAGACGCTCCCAACGATCTGGACCCTCTTGAACGACGATAAATAGAATCTCGTAATATTAGGCGACTGATTCTGCCCCCTTACTTATCGTTCAAACATTCTCCATTGCCCATTAAATCTCTGAATATATTTTATCGTTCTTCGAGAACTTCTGTACGCTGTAAGTGCAGAACTAATTCACTTCCATATGACCATCACGCGTAATTCACAGATGGAAATACAGTCAGTCTAATTTCATATAATTTTTAATCATTTTACCTAAATACAGTACAGTTTTTATTTAACGCGTTGACTGCCGCGTTGATCACCTATGAGCGACGCTAGTCTTTGGTACAGCTTAAAAATTTGTTTTTATCGCGAAATATTCCTGCCAAATTGATTAAGATTTGCAGTATGCAGAGGTTTTAACGAAGGCATCACGGCAATAAATTTTAATTTTTCAGTTTCGATTACGTTAATTAAATTACTATGACATCGTTGGAGTTTTTGGAGTTGTAACTCGTTCGCCAACGTGTTAATCGATACGACATCTTACTGTATTATTAGGCATACAAACGATGAATCAACTTAATCTTTGAGTGGGAAAAATTGTCGCGGGCCCAGCGGCGATTCGCCACAACCGATCGCAATTTAAAACAAATCAGCGGCAGGAACGCTGCGGGATAAATTCGGCCGAATCATCTATTTCCGGACAGATTCAGCGGAATCAGGGACTGAAAAAGAGAACTGCTAAAGGCACGATGGCCAGCGTCTAAGAGTTAAGATTGCCGTAACTCGCCTCCATTAAACTTTTTCGAACGAGCAGCCTCCTGATGGACTTTATGCGTTTTTCGTTGCACAAACGCACGCTTACCTTCTGCGTTCTTAATGACTACGACGTGGCTCGTAAATAGCGACCATACCGAGAGCGCAACGCGCCGCGTTCCCGGAACGTCAACTTACCATTAATTAAATCAGGTCTACACAAGAAAGGAATCTGTTTCAGCATCGAGCGAAATTGTCCGCGGTACCGACGTTCTCTGTCGGCTCCTCGCGCCCCGACGATGAATTGCATCATAGCCATCGGACGATGCAACGAAAAATCCCATCAATTGGCCGAGGACATCCTCCATGCTTCGTGGACCACCCGCGGAAAGAATAGTTACTCGAAGCATGCCGTACATATTAACAAATAATTATTTATCCGACGCAGATCGCCGGACAATGAACGTTGTTGCACTACGTTGTTCTTTCGCTACAATATAAAAATAAAGTACTTTACCATATACGAATCTAGAAACATCACGTTTAACCATCACCGTTGCAAACACACTGTGAAATTAATAATTCGATTAAGAAAAACGAAAATAACCTACAGAATTTTTCCTTTTCCATCTGCAATCTATGGTATACTTTATAAGGCTGAAATGAATACGTCCATAGACTGCGGATGTATTAAATATTTGAAGAATTTAGAAATATTGTTGCCTTATTTTCAACTGAATATAATTATTATGAAAAGAAAACAATGTCTACGTGGCTTCTGTATCTGGCAATGAATACAGACCATTTTTATTTCGCATAAAATTTGCGGACTGAAACCTGTGGCCGATACAAACGCTGACAACAATTGCGTCAACATAATTTTCTATAAATATATAATATACATCGGAAACATTTAAACTAGTCACTACTATCTTGAACTGCTCTCTGCCCAACAAAATCGCGTGAAACAGTCTGCAGTTCAATTTAAAAATATCGGAATAATTGCGAAACTGACCAGAAGGTTAAACTTTAGTTCCACGTGAGCCTAGTATTCTCACATATCGAAGAAATCGTGAAATTAAGAAGTTGCAGTGCAAAGAAGAAACGGTGCCGCGTCGAAGGAAGCGCGCGATGGAACGGGATCGAATTAATAAATAATGCATCGAGTCTTGCTTGCGTTTCTTCCGTGAGAACCGTTAATTGAAGTAGATCGACGTGAGAAACTGGTGCGTCTTTTTTTTACTTGCGGAATCTATTTGCGAAACGCGAAGAATCGAAGTGGAAAGTTCGCGAAAATTGAGGAAAACAAAGTCGGATTTATGATCGGTTTTTCGTCGTGGCCACAATTTCCCGCCGCGTGTCGCGGGTACGTTCCACGGTCCCTTTCTGGTCCGGCTTTATCTGGATTTCGCTAATTGACCGTGGCAAATAAGAATTCTCCTCGCTCGAATGGATCGTGCCGTTTACGATCTCTTTCGAGCTTGCCGGCGAACCGATAGTGCGTGTGGAACGAGGAAAAACTGGAAAATGGCTCGGATGAAAACACTCGACGGAGAATTTAGAGGCTTTTATGGGAAACGTCTACTTTTTTCAAATTACATTTACATCTGGATCTCTTTTTATCTCGTTTCCGATTAATGGGCACAGCGCGAATTCGAAAGGATTTTTTAAGAAAGTAAGTTACATGGTTAAGGGAGTAGACTCCTTTTTCCAGGATTGCAAGGGTCCAACATTCGCGTTCTCATTTCTCGATCATACAAAAATGGGTTTTTTCAGTAGTCAAAAACGCTAGATAAAAAATCGATTAGAACCCTATCGCCCTCAAAAGTCATATTTTATTATTATTATTATTATGTACGGACCGAAATCCATTTGTACAAATGTTTACAATACCAAAGAAAAACAAAGATGAAAGTCTTAACCTAAAATTACTTATAACGGGACATTCCGTGAGCTGTAGGAATACAGGTATTAAATTAACATATAATTGTACGCAATTTTCTCTTGATCGATTGCAACGACCCATTGAAAAAGTCAATATTATGATATAGCGAGGTAGAGTCCGCAATAATACGATTTAAGATATCCATTAATCCATATGTGGATTTTGACTTAATTGTTTGAAATCCTGCCCTAGTTCTCAAAACACGTTCAGGTACGTAGAAATTGATTTGCCCCAGGATAGAGGGACAATCAATATGACAATTAATTAAATTAAATATAAAGCTCTGGTCGGATACTCTTCTGCGAGCTGACAATGTTTCCAGGTTAACTATGTTTAATATTGTGGAGTAGTCGTGATCAAAGATTCTTTATTTTCATAGCTTCATGCTGCCGAATAATGCAAGTTATGCCTCGTAAACGAAAAAATAGGAACTTTGCTAGCGTTTGCTACTACTGAAAAATCCCATTTTTGTATTATCGAGAAATGAGAACGCGAATTCTGCACCCTTGTCTTCCTCTCCCCACTATTAGGTCTTCCCCACCAAACTCTTGAGGAGTGCAGGAGGAGAGTGGGAGATTAAGAAGGTATAGGAGACCGTATCCTTGCAATCACGTGACACTAAGCGCGGTAGGGGCAATATGAAATAGTTGATATTGGGAAACTGGTACACTGGTAGTGAGGGGAACCGGAGCACTGATAATGGGAATCGTGAAGCGACAGTAGAGAAGAAGCTCTCCGAGCCTGAAGTAGAGCCAGCTTCTAAAATAATAAAATATTACGGGAAAGAACGTAAACGAAATGGTAAATGAAACTTTTGGGACAAGCTTATTTTTACTCAGGTTTCTAAAACGTCTTATTTCATTTACTTTTATTTATTTTTACGTGGCTTTCATTACGTTCTCAAAAGAATGTGGAGACTTCTGTCAGAAATGTCAACTTTCTCAAAATGATATCTACAACTGGCTGTGTTTCTACACGTCACGTTTTTATATGAACAATTTTTAAACAAGATGACACGTTTTATTTGGTTTTACGTGATTTTTCGAGTACATTTTATCGACTTCTAAGCAATTTTTTAAGCATCAAAAATCTATTTTGCGTGGAACGCCTCGAGAAGAGTCCGAGTAGACAAGTTTCCATTCACGAGAGATCCATGAAAACGAAATTCTACGTTGTCGTTGGAGAAACCAGTTCGCGCATACATATGTAAGTATGTATATTCGATGGAGGCGCCCACATGCTTTCCAGCGATTCCGTTTCGGCGCTCGTACGTGCGGATCGGTTTCTGTTGGCCTGCCCGTGTGGAATTTATTACAAATTACCTTACGAGCCGACACGCTTACGATTTTTACTCGGGGAACGTGGCTTGCTTTCTCTAGGCGAGAAACGAGCCACACGAGCTCCGAGAAATTTCTTTCTAATCGCGTTATATTCTACAGTCTCTCTACACCCCTCTCAAACAGAACAACTTTTTTTACTTTTAATTACTCGTATATATAGTATTTACAATCTCAAGACTTTATATTTAGTGTTTCAAGCATAAACAAAGTAGCTATTTCGTTGAATACAAATTTATTTATGTTGGCGTGACGTAAAGTTCCATGTAACCAGTTATGTAGAATGTGTAGTGCGAGCAGAGTTGGGCAAAATTTTTATTTAGGTAAAATTTTTACCCAACTCTGAGTGCGAGTAATTTAAGATTAAAATGTGTATAATAAAAATGAGTACACAAAAAAACGAGTACATTTGGTAATTTGGTCGGAATGTACACATTATTCTACAGTCGGTCAAAAAAGACCTTAAAACAGCATAATTTGTTTTTAAATGTGTGCAAACGACTTTGTTTAGATTTTAGAAGGAATAGTTAACTATTTTATGTATGCAAATATTTTTGCAATACATTTGGTCGCAACCGAGAAAAAGATAGTAAAGTCCTCGTAAAGGTACCAACTGTTTTATCTGTACCTTTAATACAAATTGGAAACATAGGTTTTATGAGAAAAAAACATTGAAATTAATATGTCTATTATTCTTCGCAATTCCTGCTGATTACAATTTTCTAGATTTCTTACTTCTTCTAGATTCTTGAGAAAAATGAAAACGTTTGGTTCAATTTTAGGAAAGTTATTCGATTGTACATAGCGTATGACTATGTATGACTTTCCTAACAGACTGGCCTTATTGTATGAAATTTTTATAATTGAATCATGGGATATTTCGTTGACTAGTTGCATACTTACTTGGATATACGGGTAGTTTTTGTACACTTTTCTGCAATTTACACCTTAACAACTACAACCAAAGGTACAGAATACACATGTGTCTAGAAAAATTATTAAACTTCCCTAACTCCCCCAAATAAGCATCTAATCATCGTCTTTCTCACAATCGATGAAATTGCAACCACAAAAAAAAATGAAGGGTAAGTTGTCCTTTCTCTTGCAAGCAACAAAATGGTATGCGTGATATACGAGAAGAAACGACGATAATTCTCAGTCTTTCAACGAAGATACACCGGTGGAATTAATTCTGGACACTTTGAATAAAAATATTCTTTATTTCATATTTGTGCAGAAAATGTATATTCTGCTACGCTAAATTGATACCGTAATATTTTTATTGTAATCTATAATGTTTATACTTAATATTTTCATATGATTTGGTTTGTAAATCTTTTAAAATTTTTGTGTTATTTTTGTTTTTGCGCCTGGCAACACGAAACGTCGCTTTATGTGAAACAGCCAATCACAGGATGTGTGGGTTCGTTGTAACAACCAATCAGGAAGGCCTTGACGGTCTTTACGAACAGTTTCGCCATTGTTTTAGTCAGGCATTGTGTTTTCAGAAATGAGAACTTTAGTAGAGTTTTTAAAAGTGCGAACAACGACTAAAATAGCTTCCAATACCTCGAAACGTGTTGAAATTATAATTTTTATTGTACATTAAAACTATGGCTTATGACTGATTTTTTAAAATATAAAATATAAATGATTATATATTAAATAATTTGAATTAATGCGAAATTTAAGTAAAAATTGAAAAGTGTCTAGAATTAATTCCACTGGACCCAGATATGAAATGGGATTTGAAATTGCAGTCGTGCCGCATTACGAGATAGGCAACCGAAATTTACTAGTCTGACTCATAGTTGACTATATCTCGGCGCAGATAATAATAAACTACAAACAAAGGTACAAAATACACATGTGTCTGAAAAAATGATTAAACTTCAAAAGCTGCATACACCAATATTTTGGGACAACAGCTTTGTCCGCTTTCATTGTTTGTAACGATATAAAAAGAAAAAATGTTACACAATAATTCCATGCTGTACAAAGTGGGACACAACGTGATGTAAACCTTTTTCGCGTGGGCGTGCGCGTAGCCGAGGTTGAATTTTTTACAACGAGGTGAATGAGACACTGTATCTTTTTTCATCGCTGCGCGATTGGAAACATTGCAGCAAATTGATCGAGGCAACAACACACGATAGTAAAATCAATTAGAGAGGACGTGCGAAGTGTTGACTGTTTGCGTCGATGCAGAGTTGCACCTTTGCACAGCTCGCCACGTGCATTGGCAAGAATTAACAGCTTTTCACTTGCGTTTCCGCCGCAAGAAAGCATGTAGCAAATTCTGTTAATTTTTAAAAAATACGCGACTGGAAATTCGCATGGACATTCGCGATCTAATAATAGGATTCGGATAGGCGATGATGGAAACGTGGCTGGACGCGTGCGTGGTTCTACGAGAGCTTGTAGGTATACGCCCATACATTTAGCAACAGGCTCGTTTCGAAACGGGACATTAGCATGCGGTGATTTATGAATTTATTTGTAACATTTTCGGTTTTACGATCGTCGTTAGGTTTACCCATCGTTTTATTATGCCACGGACGGCTACGGTGTTGCGCAATCGGAATGCAATCTGTCTGTTAGTGGGAACGTTGCTTAGAGACTTTGTGTTCGAAATTTAAGATCCTATTCATCCTACGTTTTATTGACCAGACCTTCGACAAAATCGGTTTCTCCCTAATCGGACTGACAGCGATTTTCTCCCCATTTTTCTACACATCGCTACAATATGTATATTCTATCCCAGAATTGCACAACACCAAACCTGGGCAAATTTTGCAAAAACAATTCATTTCACATTGTTATTTTCAATACTGTTATTGATAATAAGCAGACAGCCGATGTCTATGCAATTATTAATTTTCGCAGGCAAATTTCAAGAAAGTCGGAACAAATAAAACTTTATTTTCAGAAGTAGTAACCTTTATAGATCTGAAATAAATAAATATCGTATTCAATTCTGTGAAATTCTAGCAGATTTTGAAAATTTTTAAAAGCCATAAATGGATAAAGATCGCTAGTTTAATAATGTGATATTGATTCGCTTGAAATAAAATAAATTTCAAATAATTTCTATTATTTCGTCGTTTTTTCGAATATTTCAAAAACTGAAAATACTGTGTTAACTGTGTTCCCTGAGTATAAATCAATGTTTTAAATTACATTCGTAGCCAGAATATAATGTAATATATAAGGATATGCAAAAATATAATATAATATACTAGAATATAGAAAAATATACAAAAATATAATATGATACGTTAAAATATAGGAAAATATTGTATACGAAAACATACGATGCACTAGAATATAGCGAAATATAAGATGATACAGTAGAATGTAGCAAAGTATGAGAAAATATAGCAAAATATAAGATGATATAGTAGAATGTAGCAAAATATACGTAAATATATTATGATATACTAAAATAGAAGTTGACTGGAATATAGTATGAGATAGCAAACTATAGAATAATATGAAAGAAAACCGGGTGTATTTGTCGTACCGTGGCTCTAATAATTCGATCACGCGCTGACATTCAGCCGACCTTTCGAAAATGTTCAACAATCACACTTTATTTATCCGTTCGGCGCGCCAGTGATCAGGTTACGTATTGTTGTTTACGGAGAGGCCGGGCTAGGGTGCATCGTATATGCATTAGCGACAGGACATCAGGCTCTCTTCGACGCGATGATTCATGGGAACACGCCGAGAACATGAATTAATGAGCTTTCCCGGGGAGTTCGTTAATAGTACGCGAGTAGGGTTTTCCGCGATCACGATCAACGGTGGACAGTTACAAAGGTCGTTTGAGAATTAATTGTGGCCACATAAACATTCGCACCGGATTGAGAAACACGGTGTAACGAACGACTCTCTTCGACTGGGACATTTATCGTTCTCTCTCGCTATCTTTTTCTCTCCCTCGACTCCGGCGACATTCATTAAAATCATATTAAAATTAATGCGCGTAGAAACAGTAGTCAGGGATAAGGAACACACACTTAATCGCATGTTCGGAGGATGTTTATTAACCTTACGGAAATCCTCGCCAGAAAGGATTCTCTATTTGCTCCGCAACCCTCGATTCGCAACGTGTAATTACGAGACGTGATCACCGATCCACGGGCTTCCCAGAATTCGTTTGGATACGGAAACCGTCGGCGAAACCGTTCCGTGGATTTATCAAGCCAATAAAATCAATGAAAAGCTGCCGCCGGGGCTAACGGACCGATTTCAATTACTAGGGATCCAAATAACAGGCATCAAAGTTCGTTAGCCGTAACAATTACATTAGCCGGCCTACAAACAATCCCCGCTGAATTATTATAATAATATAATACCGACGAATTCTTACGTGATTCGAGTCTACCGAAATCGACGCTCGGAACAGGTTCTCGAACAGAAGTGATTCTGATTTCACCGAAAACCGTCCGTCCGGGCAAACACGCTTTATCTGCTTGATGTGTACGAGTATGCAGATTTTTATGCAAAATAAAAACTCTTTACATCGATTGGATGAAACAGAAGTCGAATTAAAATATATTTCTTCTTTCAATAGTTTGGATAGACAGAAGATAAATAAAAGTGATCTGCATCGATTGCAAGATACAGTGGCTTCTTTGAATGTTTCCACTATTTTGCAGTTGATCTAGACATTTTTTATTTGAGACTTTGTCTTAACTATCTTCAAATACTATATTTATTGTGTACTCAATACATTTCTAAATAGTCTTTATTAAGTACACAATAAACATAGAATTCGATGACAGTTAAGACAAAGACTATGAAAAATGTGTAGAACATTTCTAACTATTTCCAAATAGTCTTAAAAATCAGTACAACGTACAGTCGTAATCTCTTAATTATTAATACACAGATTTTCTTATATCCGTCAATTTTCTACGTACCACGACAGTCTAGTAAATAAACCTCTCATTTTATTTACTCAATTGATTTGTTTGTTGCTATACACGCTGCTTTGCCCCGTGAGTCGCTTACTTAGTACAGGTTTTAAATTTTAATCAGAGCCAGGGTGGCCAAGAACGTGTGGGAGATTTTCGTTACGGGGCCGGTTTCGGATGGTAATCAATTTTCACTTTTCACACTCCACTTCTAATTGACAGGAACTACCGGGGAAAAATTCTGACACCGAAAACGTTCTACAGGTTTCGTTCCTATCGGAGAAAGTCGGCTAAACGGCTTTGTATAATCTCTGGGACCGGAGTAAAACAGGAACCTTTACGTACCTGTCCGTTTAAACCTTTTTCCAACAAGGTTCACGATTACCTGATAACAACGATCGGGGTATTAAGTTGCTGAAGCATTGTACCCTTCGATGAACGTATTGATCCCTTGGACAACAATTTTCGATGGGAGGAACGGGAGGATCCCATTTCCTGACCTCAGAAAATCTCTTTTGTTCGACTCAACAACATATAGAGATTATGTTCCCGACTTTCCAGGCAGAAATTTCGAACAGTTATGTGTAGACACATGAAACAATAGCGCTGTTCATTTAAACGCATTTTTGCAGTTAGGTAACACGATCCAGAAAAATATGCTGGACCCATCAACTAGAAATTGTTTATTTCTGTTGAGAAACTCTTCTTTTAGGGCATGACATGACTTGAAATTTTGACTATTTAAACTAGAACAAACATTGTCTTTCTCGGAGAACAATCTTTCCCAGTTAATTGTTAAACCTGATTGGTATTCATATCGGATGCGATGGCGAACAAATGCATCGTACCAACCTTTAACGAAGCAATTTAAATGATTTTAAGTGATTTTTGTATTTCCTTTTGTAGCACGTTTTATGCCGTAATCTTCGCCACGTTTCAAAAAATGTCGTACTACAGACTAGAAACATTTCATTTTCTTGGCAATCTTCCGATTCGATTCTGCCCTTTTTTAAAAGAAGATATTATTGCCTTCTCAGCTTCATTTAAATATTTTCCTTTCGCCATTCTGTTCTGTCGCATCAAATCAAAAATATGACTTAATCAGGAACACGGGACAACAATACCTTTATGATCACTCTTCGAATCAACCACTTTCATTTATAATTTCTCTCGATATCTGGGGGAAAAAGCACTGCGTTTGAACGAATTTCGCACTTGTAGACGCTGTTGTAACACGTTTCGCTCTGCGACATAGACTGGCATGTAAATACGGAGAATTTCGAAGCATAGATGTTGAAAGTAAATTAATTGACAACGATGACAACACCTTGACAACTTTTGACAACATCATCTGTCCTTTTCTTCTATACAAGCATGAAAATTTGTAAATTTTTAAGAGTGTTTAAACGAGTTTCGCTCACCGTAGGTTTAGCGTTATTCGAACTTCTGTGGTCGACAATTAACTGGAGGCCTTCTAAATTGTTTCGCAACAGTGTTGATCGTTAACGTTTTAATAGCAAACAGTGTACCCGTCGCTATCAATGAGGCGCACGAAGACGAACTTACTCGACATCGGGTTGCACAACGCTAATTACGTTATCTGGTACGCATGGCGTTTACACGGGGTTCAGCCGGTTTAGCGAGTTTCGTCACAGAAGGATGAGACTTAACGCATTCCTGTTTATTATCTAATTTGTCGATCGTTCGGTTTCTGACGGGGCTCACGTGCCCTGGGCCCTGTTTCGTCAGACGAACGTCTGTTCGTCTCGTCAGAAAAGCCGGAGAACACGCGCCAAGTAACCTTACACGTGATGACCATCCGCGGCTTCATCCAAGATCCAGGGAAGGTAAGTCACTCGTCCACCGTTACGTAAACCTTCTTCCAACGCACTATCGTTGCCCTCACGAAATCCCTGACCGGTAACATTTTAATCATTTCTTCGTGCCAAGATCCACATACAGTGGACCACGAAAGTATTTGAACGCACTTTAAAACAGAATACATTTTTTATGGTCGGACCGAACGACCTGACTTTTTCTGAGCAATTAGAAGAATTGATTTACCAAATGACATGCAAAAAAGATTTTGAAAAAATTGCGATTGCTAAGAATTACATGAGAAAGTAACAAAGGCACCTTTTTATTAGAGCTCATAATGAAAATTTAAAATATGCGTTTCGTAGATGTACAGTGACTCGAATTGATATTCGGACGCTGTAAAAAAGACGATAACTTTTTTCGTATTGTACTATTCGATTTGAACTTTTTTGGGAAGCTAGAGCAATTAATTTACTACAGGATGTGAAAAGAAATTTTTTTCATAAAATGCAATTCTTCGGAATTGTAGAAAAAATACTAAAAGATGCATTTTACAACTTTTTTATGTGCACCTATATTGAAAATTTAAAACATACGTTTCGTAGATCTGTGTCAATTATATGCACTGTGAAAGTTTCATCGGAATCGGTCGATGCGGGAAGAAACGACAGGCATTGAAAGATATAAGAATTCTTAGATTTATTGCAGTTAGAGGCCGAAAATCGTGAAAATCTGCAATTTTTACAATCTTTAAACGTTTGTAGCTCACTGCAACGTTGACCGATTTTGACGACATTTTCAGAATATGTTTAATTGACACAGATCTACAAAACGTATTTTTTTAATTGTCAATATAGGCCCACTTAAATAAGTTGTAAAATGCAACTTTTAGTATTTTTTCTACAATTACGATCAACAGCAATTTTTGAATCAATTTCTTTTCACATCCTGTAGTAAATTAATTGCTCTAGCTTCTCAAAACAGTTCAAATCGTATAGTACAATATGAAAAAAGTTATCGTCTTTTTTACAGCGTCCGAATATCAATTCGAGTCACTGTACATCTACAAAACGCATATTTTAAATTTTCATTATGAGCTCTAATAAACAGGTGCCTCTGTTACTTTCTCATGTAATTCTTAGCAATAAGTTGTAAAATGCAACTTTTAGTATTTTTTCTACAATTACGATCAACAGCAATTTTTGAATCAATTTCTTTTCACGTCCTGTAGTAAATTAATTGCTCTAGCTTCTCAAAAAAGTTCAAATCGTATAGTACAATACGAAAAAAGTTATCGTCTTTTTTACAGTGTTCGAATATTAATTCAAGTAACTGTATGTTATTTATACACATGCTGAAAATTTCATCGAATATCGGTGGACGCAGAAGAAAATGACATCCATCGAAAAATGTAAGTATCTGTGGATTTTAAGCAGAAGCTGACCAAAAGTCGCGAAAAACTATGATTTTCGCTCCATTTAACCACTAGTAGCTCTTGGGTATATTAATCGATTTCGATGAAATTTTAAGCATGCGTATAACTAACATACATCTACAAAACATATGTTTTTAATTTTCATTATTGGCCCAAATAGAAAATGTTTTCTGCGGATCATTTAGTAAACCAATCCTTCTAATTGCTTACAAAACATCCGGTAGATTGATACAATTATAAAAAAGTTATACTGGTTTAAAGTGCGTTCAAATACTATTGTGGTTCACTGTATACCGACACACACTAACCTGGATCGAAGAATTTATAGTGTTGGACTAAATAATAGGATACTTTACTTATTTATACAGTCGAGGACGTCTGTGTCTGTCAAAGTATACAGGGTGGGGCAGTAACTATTAGCACCTCAGATATCTTTGAAACTATAAGTTACACAGAAATATTTGCTGAAACAAAATTGCACAGTAAGAAAGTGGCCATCGGGGTACTTCGGACATTTGAAGGTCACCTCCATTTTTTTTAATGGATCGGTATGTTTTGGCTTCCGTACCACGATAGAGGATCTTAAAACGAGTTCAACGACCTATTACATAAGGTCATTCAAGGTCATAGAAAGTAAAGAAATGCGATAAGAAATCGCGTTGCGTTTTGTCGATGGGCTATACGTCAGATTCAAAACAATGAGTCTTTTCTTAATACCGTCTTATTTACCGATGAAGCAACATTCACAAATCACGGGAATGTTAATTTACACAACATGCATTTATGGGCAACGGAAAATCCACATTGGCTGCGACAGGTTGAACATCAAAGACAATGGTCTGTGAATGTATGGTGTGGTATCATAGGTGATAAAATTATTGGTCCTTATTTTATCAATGGAAATTTGAATGGCAACATCTATGCTAATTTTATTAAGGATACATTGGGTCTTTTGCTAGAAGAGTTACCTTTACTTACACGACAAACCATGTGGTACCAACATGATGGATGTCCTGCACATTATTCATTGATTGCGCGAAGGGAACTCGATGAAAAATTTCGAAATCGTTGGATTGGACGCGGCGGTTCAATATCGTGGCCAGCTCGTTCACCAGACTTAACACCTCTAGATTTCTTTCTGTGGGGAACACTGAAAGAGAAAGTGTACAAAGAAGTACCAACTACGTCCTACGATATGCAACAGCGAATTATTGCAGCCTGTGCGTCAATAAGTTCTGACACCGTAAGACTTGCAAGTCAATCGATCGTAACAAGAATCCAACAGTGCATCGACAGTGATGGTCAACATTTCGAACACCTACTATAAACATGTTTCATTTACTACCAAAACCATAAGTATTATCGCATTTCTTTACTTTCTATGACCTTGAATGACCTTATGTAATAGGTCGTTGAACTCGTTTTAAGATCCTCTATCGTGATACGGAAGCCAAAACATACCGATCCATTCAAAAAAATGGAGGTGACCTTCAAATGTCCGAAGTACGTCCACCTGCAAAAAAACTACTATCGCCACCGGATGGCCACCTTCTTACTGTGCAATTTTGTTTCAGCAAATATTTCTGTGAAACTTATAGTTTCAAAGATATCTGAGGTGCTAATAGTTACTGCCCCACCCTGTATAGAGGGTGAGGCACCTAAGACTCCCACCGAAAATATCTCCGTTGTTCTTAGTTGTATTCCGTGAATTAATATTTTATTCATAAGATACAACGGAGTTTAATCGTTCACACGTTGACAATATATAGTACGTTAGCGGAATATACCGGAATATACCGTAGTCTACGACAGTCGAATAAAAATAGATGAATATTTAGGAGAACAGCGAGTCAGAGAGAGAGAGAATCTGAGAGAAAACCTGGATGTTAAGGGAAAAGGGGGGTATATATATATATATATATATATATATATAGGTTCTTACTTAAGGTCAACATATTTTAAGGTCAACATGGTTATTATACATAGTTGAATTAGTCTTTTCATTAGCTATAATGTTACATTAATCAAAATACGTTGTCGTATTTAAAAAAGAAAATCGTAAAAAATTTCTGAACGATATAAAATTGATTCTTGAACTAAGAAACTGCGCCGAGTTACATAATCCAATTATTTCTTGCAGGGTTAGTGTTTAAAAAAATGTTTACAGAATGAATTATACATATAAAATATTGTATACGTACAATTTGCGTTATTGTACCGAGTGTAGCAAAATTATCTGGGATCTACAAAATCCGAGAAGGTTGAAGAATTGGGTACTTTGTCCAGGTGCGATCTGGATCCTAAGTTCGGGGGATCCCATTATACCAGAGACTTCGGTGTTTTGTTCTTTTCTAGTGCTGCCCCGACACGCAAATTCCTTTTTGTTTTAGAATGAGCTCACGTTCTGTTAACCCTTTTTCTGCGAACCACCACTTTCGCGTTCATTCACCGGGAATTCGAGACTCGGCTTGAATTCTCGTGTGACGGTGCGAGGTATACCCGCGACCTTGAGGCATTACAGGCTTCCCCTTGGATACTCGGATACGAGAGACGGCGACCTGCAAATCTAATCAATGCGTTTTTACCTGGAACGAAGTACTACGTGGTACGCCGTTCCCAGAACTAATGTGAGAGGTGCGCTCTAGATAGCGGGAATTCTCGGTCGTTATCGTTAATCCTATAGTACACAGGGAGCGGTGCTGCGAGTGCGTCAAATTTCCTTGTCGACTTTACCAGAAAAACTAAGTCCATGTTTTCCTCGTGTAACATACATTTATTTTGTGCTTTAAACTACCCACGATGCTTTCAAGCTTTATGACAACGCTACCGATCACTCATTTCAGATTTGATGAAATTTAAGAGTAGCCTAATTTCGACAGGTACTGCTTGGATGTTACATTGAAACAATCAATTTTTCAATGAAAATCTAGCTCCGTACATTGCAGTCTTATCATTTTTGTATAAAGCATTGGTGTCTGCAAATTACAAATGCACATGTAGCAGCACTGTAGAGAACATTATTCGGCACACTGTTCAAGAATATGTTTCTAAAAACTTGATCACCCGCTGTATTACAAAATTCTTTTAGCGTTGTCAATGGTATTAATTGGCTATGAAATTTAAATTGAGCTTTGCAGTATTGTTAGAAGGTGTCCCCAAATAACTAAATCTTTCGTAAAAATGAAAATAGGACATCTGAATCTTATGATATCTGACGACCCGTCAAGTGTCCAACTCGTAAATTAAATTTCTGTTTAATAAATTTAATATCTATGTATATAATTGTTTCTTTACGAAGTGTTTTTCTCACAATATTTTTCTTATTAACCAGCTATCACAGACGATAGTTGAGGTGATAAAAATTGAAGCTGATTCCGGTTGTTGCAACAGTGTCGGTTCGAAATAATTTGGCAATGGGTTTGGCAATGTTTGATGCAAACTGACATGCACCGAGCTCTACTTCGTCAGCGAAGGCTTATTGCTGAATAGGCATTAATTAAATTTTTGAACGAATCTCTGAATAACTGCTTTAATTAAAAGGATCATTACGAGATCTACAGGATATTCTACTTTTTCCGAAGCAATAGAATGTTCATCGCTAACAACCAATTGACTAATATTCGTTATATAGTCATACGAGTCTAAATCAAAATGAATTGAATGTTCGAAATAATTTGGCAGTGAGGGTGAATATAATTTTTGGTTCATCAGTTAATTTGTTGTAAACTGACATGCACCGAGCCCTACTTCGTCATCGAATGCTTATTGCTCA
>CM052202.1:13397196-13410392 GCA_028455805.1 Lasioglossum figueresi
TGTTCTCATTATTCGGCAGCATATCGACAGCCACGATAAGCGGCAGCACCGTTGCCTGTCCATTAAACGTAAAATTAGCGTAAACGTAAAATTAGAACTTTTGAGGCAAATAGCTCCCTAGATTG
This sequence comes from Lasioglossum figueresi, assembly GCA_028455805.1. Taxonomy (NCBI): domain Eukaryota; kingdom Metazoa; phylum Arthropoda; class Insecta; order Hymenoptera; family Halictidae; genus Lasioglossum; species Lasioglossum figueresi. The sequence goes on from CM052202.1 coordinate 13,397,322, forward strand.
ATCTTCCATCTAGCGATTTAGACTACTAAGAAACCGCGTCTTTGTATTATTGAGTAATCAGGAGTGGAATCCCGGACCCTTGCAATCCTCGTATACGGATACGTGGTCTAGCGGCGTGAAGGTGTACTGTGGCGAGTGTGTGCAGACACGCGCGAGTGTTGTCTGTCTGGGAAACTCAGTCCTTAATCATATCTCTGTAAGAAGGTGATCAGTATTTCTTTGGAGGCCTCCTTGGCTGGAGTGTCCACTATTTCATTGCCCAATATCCTTACGTGAGAAGGGATCCATGAAAAGATGATTTCTTTGTAACTTTGGGCTTTGATTAGAGCGTTGAAGATGTGTGCAATAATGGGGTCTTGGTTTTCCGGGTTGGAGAAACTCTCTAGGATCATCCTGTATATTGACATTGTTAAATACTTCCAACTTTTACACTGTTCGAAACAGTACCAACTCGTTTGTTGTGATAAATGCATAAAATCCGCAGTCCAATCCAATGAATCATTGCCATTACATTTACCATTACTTCTACGAAGTACTAATCTCGAGGTACAGTCAAGACTGTGTGGGTACTGTTTAAGAAACAAATGTCCGATAACAAAGTGGTTCTTATCGCCCGGCTAAACTGTTTTATATCTGCGAAGCGTTTCTCGACAGAGTGCAGTCTGTCAGGCACTCGCGTCTAATCCGGTGCATTTTTCGAGCATGCAAAGCAAACCATGCGTCGTCGTCGGATTGTAAAAGCTGTCGACGTGCCAATTGGAAGATGCTTCCGTGTTGCGTCTTCACTGCCGGGCAACAATGCTTTCCCCGGCCGTGGCATGCATTATTCAACACACCAGGAAAACCGCTTCCAGCAGCCTCGAAGAGGCAGCCTCTTCATCGGCGAACCGTCTAACGCTTCTTTTTTTTATCTCTTTGTCGACTTACCAACACCAATCGCGTTCCAAAAGAATACACAGAAAACCCCACAGACTAATTATTCCTCGCATTCTCGGGGAAATAAGACCTTTTGCAATGGCGTTCGCAACCTGCTGGATTTATCTTCGACAAGAACTGTTCAACTACTCCATTTTAGCATGCTCACTCTACCGTGCATCAGTACCGAATAATGTTTATTTAACTCTTATGTCAATGGTTCGGTACCTGACTGCTTACTTTCAATTTGCCTTTACTGTTTTTTTTTTTGTACGGTCGTGTTGGCAACTATGTAAATTCTGTTTACTTCGATAATCGTAAACTAACTTTGCATTTATGGCAGTGAAAAGATGTGCCGAGACTATGCTGTTTAACTATAAAAATCAAAGGAAAATGTAGAAATGTATTTCTTTCAAGATCAGAAAAGGTTTCCACACTTTGGAATATTACATACTTGAAACTTACTTACACATCATTTTATAATTCATAATGAATTTTGAAGTTTTATTTCGAAATAAATCTTCTTCAGACCTTTCGAATACTATAATATTCAGGAAGCTCTTAATATATTGGACCACTGTCTGAAATCGAAGGTCACTTTTAGATTCTGGAAACAAATTTTCTGGGGCTTTTATAAGTGTATAAAATTCAAAGGAAGTTTTGTTATTTTCAAAAAATTTCGAACAGTTTAGAATGCTATCTGAACTTGAAATTGTCTTACAGTCCCTTTAAAACAACTCGCTACAATTCACTGAAACTCCTGTAATTCGATTGCAGGATCTTCCCAGTGAGCAAATCTGTTTTCAGCCTTTTCGAAATGACAAATATCGAAGCGAGGTCCGAGAGTAGAGAAAGCGTGTTAAGATTCGTTAGGAAATTGACAGGTTTGAAGTGTCGATGGCGACGATGCATGTCGAGGCGCATTTCAGATAGGCAGTCTATCAGGGAATTCATTTGGTAAGGAAAGAACGGCGGTATGCGCAGGTGTACGTGGCGAACGTAAATGCGTTTACTCAAGATCTTCCGCCATTAAGTTTCTTTCCTCCTTGCCCGGTTTTCTCATCGTCCAAACATGTCCCGATGTGAGTGTTGACCTCGGTGGTTACTGGGAACCCATCGAGACAAACGCGCGCGCTGCTAGAGCTATCTATGGTGTGCCTGTCCGGACGGTTTTTAGGATCGGAAAGAATTGACGCTTAACCCCACGTTGGGAAAGTTGTGTCGTCGTCATCGATCGCAGAAAACATAGTGGACTGTTGCGTGTACTACATTAATGCAATTCGCTTCTTTTCAGAAGAGCCTGCACCGTAACAGCGAACCGAAGACCGTTCTTGTCCCATTTAATCGCTATTCACGGGATTCTTTGTCGTCGAATGTTAATGCCTCCGCAATCATAATTCTCGTTATAGGTATAACTATAGAGGACCTTCGGTTATCTCAGGGGTCTTCGAAAACTATATTATGGGGTGCCGGAATGAAATAAAACTAGATATATAGTTCCATTTCAATAGTTTGCTTTCAAATTACTGTCAAAAATCATTTACTTTCAATCAATCGTCAAAGAATTATTACGGCTCTTATTTTACTATAACTTATTTGTTAGAACGGTGTTGGAGAAAAGCCTAAAGAAATTGTTTCTAGTGTACGTACGTTTTTCTCCTTTTCATAGTATTAAGGGAATAGACTCGATTAGATGTGTGGTTCATCACACACCGCTGGACGTATGTACGTACACGAGAATTGCAAGGATCGCTAATGCATATTGGGGACCTCTCCATAGTCGCAATCGATAGATAAAAGATGCATCTAGCGCGCTCACTATCTCAGAAAGCCTAATTTTACGTTTTTCAAGCGATATTCGCATTATTCGACAGAATTTAGCGGAGCTGCGAGAAGAAATGCTGGAACAACTGAAAATGCAGCACCGTCGCGCCAGCATTTTTTCTCGCGGCTCCGCTAAATTCAGCCGAATAATGCGAATATCGCCTGAAAAACGCAAAATTATGCTTTCTGGGATAGTGAGCGCGCTAGATGCATCTTTTATCTAGCGATTGCGACTATGGAGAGGTCCTCAATATGCATTAGCGAGACGCAATTTTGTTAATACTGGACCCTTGCAATTCTCGTGTACGTACATGCGTCTAGCGGTGTGTGGTGTACCACACAACTCATCGAGTCTATTCCCCAGAAGATACTCGCGCGTAACTGCACACAGCGCCACAGTGCACTCACACGTCGCTAGAGCACGTATCCGCATACGAGGATTGCAAGGGTCCGGGATTCCACTTCTGATTACTCAATAATACAAAGACGCGGTTTGAAACGCTAGATGAAAGATCAATCTGGGGGGCTATTTGCCTGAAAAGTCCTACTTTTACGTTTACGACGTATAATTCTCATTATTCGGCAGCATGTCGCGGAGCCGCGAGAAGCAATGGACAGGCGACGGTGCTGCCGCCTATCGTAGCTGTCGATATGCTGCAGAATAATGAGAATTACGCGTCGCAAACGTAAAAGTAGGACTTTTGGGGCAAATAACACCCTAGATTGATGTTTCATCTAGCGATTTTGACTACTAAGAAATACCGTCTTTGCATTATTACGAAATCAGGAGTGGAATCCCGGACCCTTGCAATCCTCGCGTACGTATACGTGGTCTAGCGGTGTGCGAGTGTACTGTGGTGACTGTGTGCAGTCAGGCGCGAGTGTCGTCTGTCTAGGAGACGCAGTCCTTAACTGTAACTACTATCGTTAATTCAGTAAGGATTTAATTTTATGTAACATTTTCTCGAGTCGAAGATGATGTAGTGTTGACGAGACGTTCGACGTGTTCGGAGTCGCCGTGGAAAATCGATTACCCGATTTACGCGAATGTGTCTCTTGTAAACCGTAGGTCGTAACACACTCGAACGCACCGCCTACTGACCAGCGCCACCGTTTTTATAGTTTCAATGGGAATGGGTTCCGCTGTGCCGTTGCCTCTGGTGCACGCGTCACCATTGAAATTACATAGAAGAAACTAGTAATGGACACTATACTCTACTTACTATTTAGTCACGATATACTATCGACTATTTAGTCGGCTATTTAGTATTGTTAGGTTCCTGAACTCCTTATATAGGGCACCAAGAAATGTTTAACTATAGTTTTCTCTGTTGCGACTAATTTCTTAATACATTCTATGTTGCTGTAACTATATTTATTTTTATTTAATTTAATTTTATGAATATACATTAGATTTATACCTGTATAATAATTAAATAAATAAATAAATAATCTTTTTGGTGTTATCGATATTACATTATATTATAGGATAGGATATATATGATAAAATAACACTGTTTGTATTGAATGTAATCAATATTTTATTAACACAAATGAAAAGCATACTATTTCTAGTATATAGTATAATAGTATAATTGATATGCATTATTCATATTTTAGGAGAACATTTGTAATGATTAATATTTTAGTAATAGAATAATTGAGTACACGTACAATAATACTCCACCACTGCAGAATTCAGTAAAACAGTCGACCGAAAATAGTAGCTCCCACCACTGCAAAAGTCGATAGTTCGGTAAAACTATTCGACTGAAAATAGTAACAGCTACTATCGACTTATTCGATAGTTTTTAGTCGATAGTGCCCATCGCTAGAAGAAACCCAAAACGGCGACGTCGCACAGTGGGCTGGATCGAAAAATGTAGTGACATCTTGTTATAACTCTTGAACCATAAGAGCTATCGGGATGAAATTTGCACTACAATTCATTAAAAAAATAGTCAACTTGAACTGCAGACAATTAAACATTTATTTATTTTGTTAAACAATAATTTTTAATTAATTTTCATTGATATTTTTTATTAAAATAAAATTGTTTAAGTATAATCTTTCAAACTATTTTTGACTTACCGAATATGTATTTTATATTTACATTTCATACATGTAATTATTACATTCAACAAATATTGTCAGATATAAAATGTAATCCAATTAACTTACTACTTTATCTGCATAGATGATTAAATTAACAATTCTACTGTAATACTAGTGTAAAGTTTCTCGACAATTCACGTAGTGCTTCTGCAGTTTCTAAAGATACATCCACCTTCTGGCATATTAGGTTGTACAAAAATATATAATCATCCAGATCTTTTGAGGGCTTTCTTAACGTAAGAAATAAATCTTTATTTTTACGAAATCTTTCCATTTGTCGTTATTAATATCTAAATGATAAAGACACGATGTTAAATACAGAAAATAACTAATAAGTACGATATATCAAATGCTTAAGCATTGCTGTACTTACCAAATTGCCAAATTTATATATTTATGAATATGTATTGATATATTGTATGTATATATTAATAGCACAAATGTCAATAGGAACACTCAATAAACTATACACTTAATAAACACTTACAACTACAGAAAAAAAAACAAAACTTAAACTGTAAGACTTAAACTGTAACTTCGAACTTAAACTGTAGAAAACGTAAAAAACTAAAACAAAACGTTTAAATGTGTAAAAGTTCTCTCAATATGGATCACTGTTGATCTCTCCAAAGATTTTGTTCCAACTAAATGCAGACAGAACGGTGCACCTTAGTCGAAACCTTATCTGCAGCTAGCATAAACATCTCGCGACTCGATAATCTAAACAGTTCGCTAGAAGAGTCTCTTAATTGTCAACTATGATTCAATGACAGATATACTTACCCAAAAACAGTGATACTCGCTAAGTAAAAACTAAGAAACTATTGGTCAAGTTATATTATTACCGTTCGTTATATTTTTAACAATAAAATTAATAGATTAATTATATTATTGTTAAAAATTACATACTTCTTTTAGGTACGTATGAACGTTTAATGCGATTGCATAAATATTCATATTTCGATGGTATTTAATTACTTATGTATTACTATATGCGAGTTGCTATACACCAGGTGACACGTCCCGATAACTTTAAACAACCATAATTTGTATTTTTGTTGGGATATGTAGAGGACGTGATTTTTGTTGGGATATGTAGAGGAAGGTCTACCGAAAATGATCTAATTTGTCCGACGAGGTCCAATTAGGTCCATTAAAAGATATACCTTGCAAAATTTATCAAAGTATATAGATTTTATTCGTTTCGTTAAACATTAATTTTTAATAGATTGCGAGCAAACATCCTCAACTAACAGCGTCAATTCTTACCCCAAAGGACTGTTTTTCATTTGCACAAAAGAGCCAGAAGACATATTAAATAGGGTAATCAGGACACCTCGATGAAAAGAAGCAATTTTTCGCTGAAAAATACTGCATCCCAAATGTCTATCTTTGTGAATTTATATTAACTATAGTTTTTGTGGAAAAAAAATTAATGTTTTCAGCTTCGATGTTGATGGACATTTAGGAAGCAATACACATTTATTAGAAATCAATATGAGAAGGTCTGTTTTTTCGTGAAGTGTCACTAAATTTTTCGATCTATCCCACTATGCGTCGCGGCGGCGTTGGTCAGTAGGCGGTGCGGTCTAGTGTGCAAAGGCCTTAAGTGGTTCGGTTAATCAGGCGAAAGATTTTTAAGGCTGGCACGAACGGGAACGAGTGTTTATGTTCCATGAAAACAGTGTGTCGCAAGCGGAACGCTGTAGACGAGGACGACGACTACGACGACGACGACGACGACGACGACGTTCTGAACGATCATCGGCCAATTCCTAGACACGGCAGCGAGCATAAATTATTCAGGCGATGTAGCAAAAGCGATTAATTTTATTGGCCGACGTCCCGGATATGGCTCGTCTGTACCCGTCACCGTCGCTTTGTTGCAACGTCGTATCCTATGCTCGGTGTTCCTCAATTATGCGCGGGCCCGGCTAACACCTTATTAATGTTGGTGGTTGCACGAGAACCGGCCACGGGAAAATTGCGCAAAACGGCAGGGGAACGTGTCGGGCTTTTCTCGTCATCAGATCGGTAATGTAGGCCCGCGTAGGAAGCGGAATCCTTCGCGTAATTATGCGACAACGCAAACATCTGCGCATTGATTGGATCGCACGATGAGTAGTTTCGCGAACGAGTCGAGTAACACGGTTTCTCATGCGAGACATCACAACAGGGAAAACTCAATCTGAAATCTGGAAATGTTTCTAGAGTGGACCGTCTGATCATGACTGTCCACTTCCACTTATTGCGAAAACCTTAAGTTGCGCTCAAAAGATTTATTTCAACGTATTCTTATTAATAATTTGGACCGTTTATTTTGAAAGTGTTGTAAGTACATTTAAAAAAAAATGAGATATCACATAATTTGTGATTAATTTACTGTGAACTTTTTATTTATAACTAGTTAATATTTAATATCTTAAAAATGCCAATGCTTCGTTCAATTTAAAATTGGGCAATAAAATAAATTGCATAGACATTCCAATTTCCATAGACATAAGTGGCGAGGTCACGTAGTTACCACGCTACAGGATTATTATAATGTTATGAAACAATGTAGACGAAATAATACATTTATTTTACACGAAATGAAACGAGAGAATTTCGTTTCACCAACGAATCTACAAAACGCAATTCAAAAACAGATTTAAAAAAATACTAACGGAGAAAAGGTAAACTGGCTGAAAATATGTTGGATGAGGTTTTGCAAAAGTGCACTGTATACTATTTTATATAAAACATCGATGGAGGACACAGAATTTAAGACGTTTTTATCACCTACCTGTTGGGGAAGATCGCCAAAATTTGAAAGAATCGCCCTGGCACCTTTGTATAACGATGCCAGACCTATTGCATACGAAAAATATAAGGATCTGGAGCAGTTATTACCTTATATACCTCCTGTGCATCATGATATTTCAAAACACTGCCACATAAAGAGCATAAATAAATAATAGCAATATCTTATGTTAAGTTTAACAATATTTCTTGTTATTATTTATAATCAAAATTGGATTAATAAAAAATATATTTTAACCCTTAGCACTCGAATGGTGACTATGAGACACCACTAAAAATTGTTGTACCATTATTCAAAATATTGTTTACATTATTAAATAGGTCGGTATCTATTAAATTACTAAACATTTAGGTATTGTATGGACTATTATACCAATTTCATATCCACAAAATTTAAAAAATTATAGGTAATAGAAATATTCTAGGTCGGAAGAAATGTTAATTTTCAAATTAAAATTGCTTCGAGTGCAAAGGGTTAAGTGATATTTAATTTTTCATAATTGATATTAAATGATTTTTACAATTGATTATTTATGAATATGGTGTAGGTCCATTTTCAGCCCGTAAATATATATTATTTTAGTTAAACTCGCCTAAAAGAAATTTATATAATCAAATTACATATTGATAAATTAGTAGAAACATTTCCAGACTTGACATAATTAATTTATATTTTTGAATTAACTAATATGCTAAGCTGTTCTCGATACAACAAGAAATGGACTTGCACCACTTTCAAAAGGAACGGTCCATTTATTTAATACATTCTTATATTATTTATTCAATATATTTTATATTCAAGGCCTCTACTCACAGAGTACCCATTCTGAAGTTCGAAAATCTTTGGAGCACGTCTGACTGTCTGATCGTGACTATCCGCTTCCCCTTAATGCGAGAGTATTAGCCTACGCTCGAAGGATCTATTGGTTCCTTGGACACGAATGTCAACGTATTGGCAACGTCGATAATTCCTAAAGCTGCAGACAAATGATTGAATTATTTATTTTCACCTTGCATCTAACACTATTCGATCCTTTTTATATCCAAGGCCTCTACTCGCAGAGTATTCATTCTGAAGTTTAAACATTTTTACGGCACACGACACTGTCTGATTATGACTGTCCGCTTCCAAAAGATTTCTTAGTTTCCTGAACAAGAATGTCAACGTATTGACCGCATCAGAATTGTGTATTTAGTTTCTGAGATTGCAAACGAATAATTTAACTACTTGTGTAATGATATAGTTTTCGTTCCTTTCAGCATTCGAGGCTTGAACTCTACCGCTGTTAGTGGAATGACCGGTTTCAGATTTTTATTTTAGAATTATTGGAATTATACAAATGTCTTCTTTATGGGAATTAATTCAATAGATTTCTTATTCGAGCATGTACCATGGCAAACATTGCACAATAATGAATTTCATTCCTGCTATCTTTAGAAGGCGATACATACTAGCCAATTTTAATGCTCGATAAGTTTAGTGTTCATTTTACATCAATATCTAGATACTCAGGTACTTACTTCCAATTTGTTTTTAAAATTTGTTGAATATTCTCGTTGACAAATGGACAAATTACTATAGATTCCTATTTTCTGGTACGACTATAAATTGATTTTGGAGGCAGAGATATAAGCATTACATCTATAAAGTACAGTGTTAACGGACGTCATAGAAAGCTTGAGTATTGACATAGGAAGTCTTGTACATATTCATTGGCATAACCTGAAAGTGCTCGTAGTTACGAAATAAGTAGATAAAATATAAGGCAGTGTAAAACTAAATACAAAATATGAAGTTTCGCTACATAAAACACACAGTCCGAATCGAAGAGTTCGACATCAAACTCTGATCTGTGAACTTAATATTCCTTATTAGCGATAATTATTTTTTACAAGTGTACAGGGTGAGTCCGAAGAAACAGAACACCTAAATATCTCTGTTACTTTTCGTTGTACAAAAAAACTTCTTAGGACAAAGTTACACTGTTCGAAGGGCCACATGTAACGGTGTAAGGGAAACAATTTTCTAGTTCATTTTTTTATGAGATTTCAAGGTCATCGATGCTTTTTTAAATGGAACGATATATCTTCGGCAACGTAATGTTGTATCTGACAAAATAACGAATTCATCCATGTAACACAATATGATCTACAAATGACCTTCAATCCAGAAAAATGGAATAAATAAAATTCAACGTGTAACGAAAATATTCCCTTGAGCTGCTATACATTCGTTTAGCCGTGAAGTTACAGAACGTACCGCCGTGTAATTAATTTCTGAGGGAATCGACGCACAAATCCTGACGATTCTTTCTTTCGTGTCGTCTACAGTGGTTGGTGGTTCATGATAAACATCGTCTTTCAGTTTTCCCCATAGATAGAAATCAAGGGGTGTAAGATCTGGTGAGCGAGCTGGCCATAATACGGGTCCGTTACGTCCGATCCAACGATTTGGAAACTTGTTATTCAAGAATTGTGTTACGACACGGGATGAATGGGCTGGACATACGTCATGTTGATACCACATATTTTCACGAATGTCCGAGGGTGTATTTTTCAGGAGAATTGGTAACGATTCTCGTAAAACTGCAATGTATTTTCTGCATTTAATGTTCCGGTGATAAAGCGAGGTCGAATTATTTGTTGTTTAAAATTCTGCACCAAACATTGACGGACCATGGTCTTTGTTTGTCGACTGTCCGTAACCACCGCGGATTTTCAGATGACCAATAATCCATGTTTTTTAAATTTATCTGCCCGTGATTCGTTAAACGAAGCTTCATCGGTAAATAATACTTTATTAAAAAATGCTTTATCGTTTATCAATTGTCTCAATCCCCACTGGCAAAAGTTTACACGATTTACAAAGTATCTACAATGAAGTTCTTGGTGAATTGATAGGTGAAAGGGATGAAATTTTTGTTGATGGAGTATTTGCCCTACAAATTTTTGACTAATGTCACTTTCTCGTGCGATTCGCCTCGTACCAGCACGAGGGTTTGTATCCACTGCTGCCAGAACATTAATTGTGTTTGCTTCGTTCCTTACAGTCTTCACCTTCGTACATTTTTTATTTTCAACGCTACCAGTTTCACGGAATTTATTTATCAAATTGGAGTAAACGGAAACCGATGGACAATTACGATTACGAAATCGGTCCTTGTACAACCGCGCTGCTTCTCTTAAACACTGTCGACTTTCTCCATAAATGAAAATCATATCGATCTTATCTTCCTTCGAGTAACGCATTGTGAAACGTTCATCGATAAACTGATAGATTAGAAATCTTAGAAACAGTGGAAATCTGATAGCAAAAAGGTCTTCGGAGTAATTAGTAGTTGATAAACACGATTCTGTACGAATGCATAGGTGAAGGTATATCGTAAATGTCTTCCTGTCAACACCGAATCTGTTATTATGTTGTGTATCGCGATACATTTGAATGTATAGCAGCTCAAGGGAATATTTTTGAACATTTTGCGTAACAGAAATAAAGCAAACGAATCTTACACGTTGAATTTTATTTATTCCATTTTTCTGGGTTGAAGATCGTTTGTAGGTCATATTGTGTTACACGGATGAATTCGTTATTTTGTCAGCTACAACATTACGTTGACGAAGATATATCATTCCATTAAAAAAACATCGATGACCTTGAAATCTCGTTAAAAAATGACCTTGAAAATTTTTTCCCTTACACCGTTACATGTGGCCCTTCGAACAGTGTAACTTTGTCCTAAGATGTTTTTTTGTAAAACGAAAAGTAACGGAGATATTTAGGTGTTCTGTTTCTTCGGACTCACCCTGCATATTTATCGTTCTTCACTGGTTCTGGAAAAGATCGAGTTATTCGAGTGAAAGTGCAGCGAGCGCAGATCATTTATAAAATCGACTAAACAGTCTCTCTCAAAAGTCATCGAATCGAGAAACGACTTACAACGGCGAAATCGTTAAGATAAATCGAGCAAACGCTCGTTCAAGCCTGGCGCGAATATTCCAGCGACACTTAATTACGTAATAACGGCTGTAAAACATCGTAATTAGCATCCGGCTGGGTAATTAGCAACGGAACACGTGCGATACGTTTCGATTGCCACGTTGTACACCAATCGAAAGAAAAGAGAAAAGTAATGCGGCGAGAGGCGGCTGTTGCACGATCGGGCTGCAATCGACCCGAAGTTAGAAAAACGGAATTAATCGGCGCGGAGGTGAGAATTTCGAGCGAATCGTGCCAGTTGCAGTCGGGGAATGCTGTATCCAATAACGTGGCTGCGAGTCAAAACTATTTTTCAAGCGGAGAAAAAATTTATTACATGGAGGCGCGGATAGTTTCGTGAACTTTGACATCCTCTGGCTAAAAACCTAATTGGACGTGTTCGATCATATGGCTTAAACTACCTCTAATTTCGCACGAATTACGTGATAAACGAATTTTTTCGAAATCTATTAACCTATTTACAATTATTTATTTGTTAGATACTGTCGCTCCCCCACATACTGCATAGACTTCCGGGCGGCCGATCTAGCAATTCATGAAGATTTTACCAAACTTCTTTGGAAGTTTAAGGGGGTATAAGAATGTAGATCAACTACAATATTATGAAATAAAATATATGTATCGATGTTTAACAATTTCAGGTGACCTTGATTTTTTTATAGAATAAACATTTAAAAAAATTGTTTGTATTGAAATTTGTAGACCGCTAAATGTTGATTAACTTTTGTTTAAAACATTTTTTTGTCTTATTATCGGAATTGTTTGAAAAATCATGTTCAGTTTTAACATGATTACTAACATCATTACTAATTGTAATGTTTATTAAATTTCATTAATATCGACATTTGCGGCATTGCTAAACATTTAGAATGTATTGTAAATGCATTAAATACCGTTATGAGGCAAATCATTTTTTACCAAATGATCTGCTAGATCGGTCGCCCGTACCGGTACAGTAAAGATAATTTACTTTCTCGTTCACCTTTCATATTATTTATTTAGCTCGGAGGTAAACGGAGAGTATAAACTATTTTTAGAAGCTGTACAACATAGTTTTTGTATTTAATTAATGTTTTACCAACGTTTCTGATCATCCGTTTAAGCGACACTTCTCCGATCACGCTTCTGCTGTTCAGTGCTTCAAGGTGTCAGTGTATCAGTCTGTAAAATTGAACGACTTGCGGACTGTGTTAACAAATATCTTTAGTTTATAGAAGTTGTATTAAACTGAAATTTCTACTGTTATACAGGGTGTATCCGTTAAGTTATGTCACCATTTTTTAGGCATTTCCAGAAGTGCAATTAAAAAATGTTTTAGACAAAAGTTTCTCAGTACTTGACGAGCTACATGTTCGCATATTCTTAAATCTAAAAAAATGTTTTTTACGTAAAAAAGTAAAGGTCACCTTGACTTTTTT
>CM052202.1:13410492-13429284 GCA_028455805.1 Lasioglossum figueresi
AGGTCATAGTATAGTACACCGTTAAATTCGTCTCGACGTCAGAAACAATCCTATGATGTCCAAAACATATAGTGCCATTTAAAAAAGTCGAGGTGTCCTTTACTTTTTTACGTAAAAAACATTTTTTTAGATTTAAGAATATGCGAACATGTAGCTCGTCAAGTACTGAGAAACTTTTGTCTAAAACATTTTTTAATTGCACTACTGGAAATGCCTAAAAAATGGTGACATAACTTAACGGATACACCCTGTATATAGACTGCGGATGTTTATGCAATTTGCAACTTTTGTAGACGAATTTGAAGAAAATTGAATCAAATCTTATTTTCTGTAGTAGTCTTTTCAGATTTTTATACTCAGAATTTTATACTCTAGCATTTTTTTATCATTGTTAGAAGCCATAATTGCATCAAGATCCGCAATTTAATTATAAACTTCGTAGCTTCTTTAGAGTCAATGAAACAGGCGCTACCTCGCTGTCTGAACAAACCGCGATCATTTGACAATGCTTGATCGAAGATTTTTGCAGGTAAAAAAGGAAAACGCGTTAAGAGGCAGAAACCCGTGAAACACGAGGAGGCTTTCAGCGATATCACGACAGGCGGATTGGAAATTGATGTTCGCCGATTTCTTTCTCGAACAGCGAGCATAAAGCCGACGATGTTCATCGAGGTTTTCCACGGAAGGGTCGCAAGTATGCTCGTTGTGCGTACAGTCGTGTAACGATCCGGCGTTGACGTGGCCGCCGCAATAAAAGGCGTTACACGATTTCGTGTTAGCCATTCGTGTTGGTCAGAGTTCAAATCGAGCCGGAAGAGATAGCGCCGGCAACGTTGATAAATCGTCGCGGTAAACCGCGATAAACGCTCTCGCTGCCTTCGTCTTTCTCTTGTTCGCCCTCTCGGTATCGCGCGCACGTAGAGACCGCAGATTTGGTAAACAAATTATTCGCGATGCAGAAGTCTCGAAAAGCTCTCTTTCTCTCTTTCCCCTCTCCCCCTCTCGCGCGAGAAACAGCCAATTGCGCTTCGGCAGCCGCAGCGCCGCGCCGAGGCTCTCTGCGGTTTCGCGAGATAATCGTTTCGCGAGATCACTCCGCTGAATGACAAAATAACACCGGTGAAATTTTTATGAGCCCCGTCTCGTCCGCACCGGTCATAATAACGCTCGTTGGCGCGAACCCCCGGCGAATCTAACACTTTCCTTTTCCTTCTCTGTCTCTCTTTCTCTTTGTGATTGCGTTCCGCCGTTCTCTTTCGGGAGAAACGACGTCGGGTCTCGTCGGGGAATACGTTCGACAATGACCATGGCGGAAGATTCTTAAAAATAATCATTTCCAACTAGGGCAAACTCTACAATGATCGGCACCCGAAGCCAAAATCGTAGTAACAATCTTTTTATTCTTTTTTGAAATGTTTCAACGAGCTTAACTAACGAGGAAAATAAAATACGCCGCGTAGACGGCAAACAAGTATACGAAAGAAAAACATGAAAATATATCGCGCTTCTTCAAGGTTCTGGGCTACAATTTGGAGTGGTATATTTAAATTATATTGTATTTCAATTACACATCTGATCAAAATAATCCGTAATTGAATTAATTGAAAGGTTTGAATTATGTAATTCAGTTACGACGTAGTTGAATTACTATAATAATTGGAAAACAATGTAATTCAATTACGTAATTCAATTACAATGTAATTGTAAGTAAAATATAATTATAATGTAATTCAATGACGTAATTCAATTACAATGTAATTGTAATTAAAATGTAATTACAATGTAATTCAATGACGTAATTCAATTACAATGTAATTCAATGACGTAATACAATTACAATGTAATTCAATGACGTAATTCAATTACAATGTAATTGTAATTATAATGTAATTACAATGCAATTCAATGACGTAATTCAATTACAATGTAATTCTAATTAAAATTTAATTACATCTTACTTATACATCAAATGTAATTACTCTGGGCGCAGTCGGCGCAGTCGGCGCGGTAGACGGTCATAAAAAAATAATGTCGGTATGCGATCACTGTCCGAGCATAACGCAGGCTGTTGGACAGTAAACGCGACTTTACTGTAAAAGTGTTCTGCATTGATTGTGGGAAGCAGGAGTAAAATAAACATTGATTTCATCCCTTAATGACTTTATTGTATTAAAAACAACATTACAATATTCTTAAATTTTTCGAATTTTTTACTGTTTTATACTTTATCCAGCTAATTTCTTCATAAATGCATAAAAATCCGCTGTTTGGTGACCACAATTGACAAATTTCCCAGTTGATGGGTTAAATACAGTGGTTGTAGGAAGTATTCGTACACCTTTTAAAATAGAATAATTTTTTTATATTTGTACCAAACGACCTGATTTTTTATAATCAGTTAGAAGCATAGGTTTTCGAAATGATATGCAAGAAAGATTTTCCAAAAATTATAATTCACAAACATATGAAATTTCCAGCATATGTATAACTAACATAGATCTACAAAACATATGTTTTAAATTTTCATTGAGGACCCAAATAAAAAAATTTTTTAAAATTCCTTTTTTATTTCTGCATGTAATATTGTAAATTATAATTTTTGGAAAATCTTTTTTGCGTATCGTTTCGTAAACCAATTCTTCTAATTGATTATGAAGAAATCAGGTCGTTTGGTACAATTATAAAAAAGTTATTCTATTTTAAAAGGTGTACGAATACTTTCTACACCCACTGTATATAATCCCTGAAACTTGCTAAAGAAGACGATTAAGATACAGAACAAAGAGCTACAGTGAGACAACTAAATAAAAGGAACTAAATAAATGAGACACGACAGAGATAAAAATAACAATTACGAAAATACGAACACTCGAGAGGTAGGACAAGGTAACTAAAGCAGGAAAGAGGTTGTAATGATAATACAAGTGAAAATAATGAGACACGGGGGTCGAACTATAAAATCTGACTACTAATCACAGCCAAGACATTTCTGTTTTTCCTCCGGTCGGTTTTTGCTCGGTTCCGTGTCGTGTCAGGTGCGTCGACGCCGGCGATCCGATTCATGTGATCCACGAGACCACTGGTAAAATCGATCTCTCGCCTATTACGCCATTACGAATACATCGGGATCATATTTACAAGGACTTAATAACAGCGATCACGGGACAACACCTATGGAACGGACACGGGAAGCGTGTACGAACGGTGCACTCATTTTTCTCAGCTCGGACAAGATCTATCGCATCCTGCTGCCGACATAGTCGAAACTAAACTGCACCATCAGGAACCAATGTATTTAGTACTCTCTTCATTTGCTTGTTACTATGTACTGCTCTCTCTCTCTCTCTCTCTCTCTCTCTGATTAGTATCTGTGACAGAAAATAACACATCAGCATGGAACAGCATTTTTATTTAGGCAATATACAGATCCTAACTGATTTTAGTGAAATTGTTGATGTTTAAACTGTTATAATTTCGGAAAGAAAAATTCTGCAATAAAATATCTTGGTTCATCTTAAAACTCATAACTAGATTGCGGATCCTTATGCAAAATAAAACATGTTCGTATTCATTGCAGTACACAGGAGCCAAATAGAAATTGCATTCTTCTTTCAATTATCCTATTAAGAAACATGTCCACAGCTTTAAATTGTACGTGCCCATTTTTGTCATAAATGCATAAAATTCACAGTCTACTCGTAACCTCTACTTTTAAAATTTATCATTAATTTTGGTCCAAGATCTTTTTGCATGACATAGCGTGTGGGAAACAGAGTTTTTTTTCACAAAGATGCTGACAATTGAAACGTCTCTAAAACACTACAAAATTTTTGTTGTGATTGAATTTAGTATAGATCTGAAGATCCGAAGCTCTTCGTTCCAACTTTGCAATAGTATATGGTACACCAAATTAAAAACTTGTTATCCGTTTCTGCTCCATAAAACTGTCAACTTCTAGTTTTCTAATATTTTTATACTTCTTTCTCGAATCAACACATCACCAACCGGTGATTAATGCATAATTTTAAAAAATCTGTGGTAGCAAATCTAGCAGTAGCAATTTTCATTGTGAAGTAACAAGTCACCCTCAATAACGTCATCTTATATTGGGTTGGCAAGAAAGTAATTTCGGTATTTGAAGCTGCAATAAAACCCAATTTTTATTTGTTCGATGATCTTTTGCCATCTTCCTGGTAGCTTCACAATTCTGCGCTCATAAATTTTTTGGTCCTCCGCGGCGAAAAATTAATCCAACTGAAAATACCGAATACCAAAATACCGAAATTACATTCTTGCCAATCCAACAGTTTCATTTAAGATTGCAATGTAGAAGAAAATTTTTATGTTTTCTTTTGGCACAGCACAATTATTGAAAAACGTATTAATAGGCTTCCGGTAGGTAAAGTGTTAAGGTAATAAACAATATTATATTACAATTATTTTCACCACCAAACCAACGCAGCATCCATTTTGACATACGAGTACACACAGAAAACGGTTGGTTAAAGTCTAAAAATTGCCTTCGCAGTGTCCACGACAGGTAAACGTTCACTCTGGTGAATAATAAGTCGGTTTATTCGCGGCGCCTGTCCGAGAAAAATAGTCTGAGTAAAAACTGTTACTAACGCAGCAACGACGCGTATCGAGCGAGAGTGGCTTAGGGAATTCGGGTCTTTGTCAAATAAATTAATGCGGAGTACACGGACAACAAACTGCCTGTAATTTACCGCACCGATCCGCTAATCAGTGTAACATAATTTTATTCGAGCGGCAGGTACACCTGCTCCGTATATTAAATTATGAAAATCAGCTCGGACGCAATACGTTCAGCTGTTTCGCGTTTAAATTCTGCCGAGCGGGCTCGCCTTATTCTCAAATCCGCCTATAAAGCGACTAATCCAGTCGAACGACACCGTATGTTCTGCTTAGACGCTGTAAACTCGCGATGATTTCGAGCGGGCCTTATCAGCTGTTACATTAATGACTGCCTCCTCGAGTCCAGCATTTTTTCCCGGAGTAATATCAAACGACATTGAGGTAAACCAGTTCGCCGGTCAACAATTTAATTTATTATGTACAACCGGATACGTGGCGTCGTACACTTTCTGTACAAATTGGCTTCTCCGCTTAGAGCTTAGAGACACCGAGATCTCTGCGTCTCCTACACAGCGACACTCGCGCGCGACTGCACACAGTCACCACAGTACACTCGCATACCGATAGACCACGTATACGTACGCGACGATTGCAGGAGTCCTGGATTCCACTCCTGATTTCTCAATAATGCAACGACGGGGTTTCTTAGTAGTCAAAATCGCTAGATGAAACATCAATCTAGGGGGCTATTTGCCTTTTTTTTTCTTTTTACGGGTGTGGGGGTAAATACATTATGTACACTCCAGAAGGGGATAGTGTGGGACTCTTCTCCCAGGTGGTCGGAGAGGCATACCCACTAAAAACCTGAACCACATCCGGGACGGCTAATAAGACGCCCCTCTACTTTTCTGTCCCAATTTTCACCGAGGTGCACGGTCCCGTTATCCACATTTCTCGTGCACCTCATAAAATTGGGTCATTCCCTCGCCTGTTCTTCGCCAGAAAGGGAGCTATTTGCCTGAAAAGTCCTACTTTTACGTTTACGACGCGTAATTCTCATTATTCGGCAGCATGTCGCGAAGCAGCGAGAAGCAATGGACAGGTGACGGTGCTGCCGCCTATCGTGGCTATCGATATGCTGCCGAATAACGAGAATTACGCGTTGTGAACGTAAAAGTAGAACTTTTGTGGCAAATAGTCCCCCAGATTGATCTTTCATCTAGCGATTTTGACTACTAAGAAACCCCGTCTTTGCATTATTATGAAATCAGGAGTGGAATTCCAGACTCTTGCAATCCTCGCGTACATATACGTGGTCTAGCGTTGCGCGAGTGTACTATGATGACTGCTAGGGGACGACGCTAGGGGAAATGCTGAATGTCAACCGAAGTTACATATGTCCAAGTGGTTTATAGTATTTTTCACACCGCGAGAAAGAAAGCAGTTCTACGCACTGGCCGCATGACGCTGTTAATAATAACTAGACTAAGGATCTTTATGCGTTTATATGAAAATTGTGTAGATGAAATTCAAAATTGTTGGAAAATTTAAAATATTGAAATTGTCGATATATGGTTTCTCCTCTAGTAAAATCATTCAGGCAAGAAATAACGTTCAATTCAGTTTCTATTTCTTGCTATCGATGCAGACAATTATTTTGCATAAAGATCTGCAGTCTAATAGTAGACTTTGCATAAAGATCCGCAGTCTAATAATAACTAATATGTATTTTTAGCATTTTTTCCATGAATATATCTGTTTCCTCTGTGATACGACCAGGGTCGTGCCGTGGTATGATACAAAGAGCAAACAGCAATATCAAACGATACAATTTGAACCATTTGATAATTAAAAATCTTTACGGAAAATGACGCAAGAGGAGAATAAATTTCAAATGAACTTTTCTGAATTATATTCTGGACATTACCCTTAATTCTCTGAATGAACGATTCACGCTTCTGGAAACCCATCAGTTTTTATATGAAATTTTAACCAAATTATTGTACCGGTCTCCAGTCAATACTTTCGGTCGAAAATGATCTTGAAGAAGAATTACGTGATCTATCCCCAATGCTACCATATTCTATGAAACTGTTTTAAATGAAGTTGTATATAATTATAGCTTTCTATCGATCGTATTTGTTGTTAACAAAATTGTTAATGCTTTCGGCGCAAGGGTTCGATCATTTATTACTTAATTTACAAAAGCATTTTGCAAATTATTAAAGTTATTCCGACGTTTCGATCTACATTCAGATCATCTTCAAGGGTTACTAGAATTGCATAAGTTGTATATAGCTCCGAACTTTTGATTAACACTCCCTGTCTCCGTAGCTAGCGGGGAAAGCAGTTTTTCCAAATTAAAATTAATAAAACTCTACTTAAGAAGTTAAATAAGCCAAACAAAACTTAGACATCTGTAATTAATTTCTATTGAATTTGCATTGACTGCCCTTCTAAACTGTACATCCCTAATTAACGAATCTGCTAAAGTTCAAGTTAGAAGGGTAAAAGTGTACTAGGTTATTCTGGTTGATAGTTGATATCAGTAATGTAAAGTAGTTTATATTTTCGAAATAAAAATAGTGTTCGTACATTTTCATCAGTTCTTTTCTATAAATTACGGTCGATGGATATTTTAAAGAAAAAAGATTTCAGGAGCGGAATTTCGAAGAGATGGATACGACTTGTGCAAGCTTTCCATCTTGCACCGTTGCATCGTTGTTAAATATTTTCAAAATCGAGCTCATGATATAGGATCAAATAGATCGTTCGTCGCTTGAAATATTGTTTATTTATTTTACCGAGTATTTACTTAGGTTTATTCGAAATGGTTTATTAGATTAGTGGTTTCCTTCTTGGTGCACCAGCGCGGTGGGACTTTCTAACAGTAAATCAAACTGTAGCTTGACGTGTCCGCGGGATATAACAATAGAGCGGATTTTTAGCAACATACTCCCACTCTGACAGCTAAGAACTTGTACCAAACGCGCCCACGCGTCACGTCCTTCGGCAACCGAATTCGTCAGCCACTAGCACTTTGAAAAATTTACATTATGAACACTGTATACCATAAAGGTACATTTGTTCAGACCTCGGCAAGTTTTATTTGAAATGGAAATAAGAAATAATTATTTGAAATCATTTATTTCGTATCGTTATCTTTAATACTCTATCATGGATCGTGCTATGGAATTATTGATTTAACAACGCTAGGTAACTATTGGTTAACAACACTAGTAACTTCTACAATTTAATATTTCTGTGACCTAAAAATTGTTTGACCATTATTGGCAGACTAAAAACAGTGTCAGTGTCTAAAACTTAACTGGCATTATTTAATAGCTAAAATCAATGTCTTCTTTAGACTTTAATTGCTTCGTAAATAACAAAAGTTATATATTCGAGGTCAACTAACTGTAACATTTTTAATAATTAATTTTTCAAAATCGGCTTCAACAAAGACTTCTTTTGTCTAGTCTTATATAAAATTTAAACAAACTGTGTATTCGACAACACTCCACGGAAATATTTTTTAAACAAACATTTTTATATATAAAAAAATTGTTGAAGTCCTCTTATTCTTCAGTCATTCAATGATAACTTATTGTTGGGATAACGAGGTTGGGAGATCAAACACAACTTTATATATTAGATGTTTATTCAAACTCCGCTACGCTACGAAAGAACTGTTTATCAGATGCGAATAAACAATGTTGCACGTAACAGAATAAAATGGAACTTTGTAACTATTGACAGGAAATAGGAAATGTGTTGGGAGCTGCGACTAGCTCGGTAGTCTGACTCGGACGGACAAGTTCATGCCTTCTTAGGCCCCGAGGTGCGAAACGAAAAATGCTATGTTCGTTGTGAAATAAACCACAGGTCAAAAATGACCTTTCCTCCTCCGCATGTTCCGTGCATTTCGGTGTATGCTCCAACACTTATTGAGCCAGTTCACAGTGGTATTTCACAAAATGAAACACAGTTGCCCCTTCCTAATTTTATTCGATAAAAGAAGAATGTGGGATCAAGAGGCGACAAAAAGTAGGTCGACGTTGCTTCAGCGTGGACACAGTTTAATAATTCCTTGCGTGTTCCTCCGAGTGGATCTCGAAATAGTCGGGGCATCGCGCGCAAACCAATCGAAGCCTAATCGATCAAGGGCTCGGCTGGAGGCGTTAACAGTATTAATATCGCCGTTTCCGATCTCGCGAGGTGGTCGGCGCGCGGTCAATTATAATTTTCGTATCGCGGCAGCCATTTCATTATACCGATCGCGGTCGCGCGCGTGTGCACTTACCTTTCATTAGCCCTCGAACGGTCGCGAGAGCGGAAAAAGGAACGCGCCGACGGACGCGCGCCCATGGAAAACAGTTCTGGTAATTGAATTTTGAATTACGATGTCTCGTCACTCACGTACCCGGTATTAAAATTTAATATCTTGCCCGTCCCGTGCTTTCGAGGCGGAAACAAAAAGAGGAAATCGCCGCACCGCACCACACCGCGCCGTGACCGGCCCCGGCCCCGTAATGCTCACCTGTGTGTTAAATACTCGGGGCGGGCGAGCTTCGGGACCCATGTACACCTGGTTGATTTAAGAAACTTTATGAAATTGTAATTACCGTCGTGTCCGTTTCGTCGGGCAGCAACACTTGCGCTCGTGACAGTACCGCGTGCCCTTTCTTTGTACTTTGTACGCGAACGATGCGCAATCTTGTCCTGAAGGGTATACTGGGTGTCCCAGTAGAATCGTCTTCCTCGATCACCTTGTTGGCGTGGGTTTGGTCGTTACAATTGTTCATTAACATTTTTAAACTATCCACCGTTTTCCAGGAATGCATTTTTGGTCCCTGTTCACTTCGAACCAAAACGAAAATATATTGATTTTAAATCAGAACGATATGATTATTAAGAATTTGGTTTTGATCAAAAGAAGTCTCGTATCATCACTACGATTATTAAAAATGTTGACTTTCTTATTGGATGAAAAATAGGGCCACTTTGTAGGGCTTTGTTGAGAGCCTCGAATTTATATTTGGTCACTGTTCACTTCGAAACAAACCGATTCAAACGGAAATATACTGATTTTAAATCAGATCAACAGAATTATTAAGAATTTGTTTTTGATCAAAGGGAGTCTCGTATCATTACTACTTTTCAACTACTATTTTTTAAAATGTCGACTTTCTTATTGGATGAAAAATAGGGCCACTTTGTAGGGCTTTGTTAAGAGCTTTGAATTTATTGTTGGTCCCTGTCCACTTCGAAACAAACCGATTCAAACGGAAATATATTGATTTTAATTCAGAACAACAAAATTATTAAGAATTTGTTTTTTATCAAAGGGAGTCTCGTATCATTACTACTTTTCAACTACTATTTTTTTAAATGTCGACTTTCTTATAAGATGAAAAATAGGGCCACTTTGTAGGGCTTTGTTAAGAGCCTCGAATTTATATTTGGTCACTGTTCACTTCGAAACAAACCGATTCAAACAGAAGTATATTGATTTTACATCAGGACAACAGAATTATTAAGAATTTGTTTTTGATCAAAGCGAGTCTCGTATCATTACTACTTCTTAACTACTATTTTTTTAAATGTCAACTTTCTTATAGGATGAAATATAGGGCCACTTTGTAGGGCTTTGTTAAGAGCCTCGAATTTATATTTGGTCACTGTTCACTTCGATACAAAATAATTAAAGCGAAAATATATTGAGGTTTCAAACGTATAAACAAGGACAATAAAATGATTAAAAATTTGTTTTTGAAAGATGAAAGTCTTATATCGTCACTACTATTTTTAAATATGTTGATTTTCTTATCGGATGAAAAATAGGACCACTTTGTAGGGCTTTTTCGGGAGCCTCGATTTAATATTTCTTGTGACCTCGATTATCTGGTTAAGTCACTAATAGAGCCACTTTCTGGACCCATGGTGAAAGCCCTATGTTGAAATCATAGCTTCTGCTATTTTCCAGTGCGAAACAGAATTTTCCCGATACTATAAAAATCAATTTTTAAGTCATCTAAGCCAAAATATCTTTTCATTTCACATCCGGCAATACACTGTTATTACTACACCAATGATAGAACCACTTCCGGTGAAGCCAGCGAAAGCCCTACATTCAAATCATTGACTCTGCTAATGAAACTTGGTTTGTATGGTGCAGAATTTTTCCGGTGTTTTTGGGGGGAGCTGTACATGTATCGAGAAAATCGTTTGATTATCGACTCGTAAAGCAGCGATCGCGCATTGTGTGCTAAATGGTGGTGCACAGGCCCCGGTCGCCCCCTACGGGGAAGAGCCTTGCGGAGCACCACGGGGCCATCGGATCGTAGAAGTCGATTCTTGACTGTTGTCCGAAGTCACTCGGCAGAGCGGCGCCAACCGGTTGCAGCAGCTGGCTTCCTTCCATCGATTTAAACACGATACTCGGGGCCACGAACGCGATCGTGCGTCTCCGGAGCCGGGGGCTCAGAAGAACGGTGAACAGTGCTGGACGCGGGGCTCGATGTATCGATAAATGCGTCGCCAAGCGACGAGCTTCTCGGGAAGCCTGGACGGACAGGCAACGAACAGCCAGTGTCTTCTCGGAGCGTCTTCCTTTTCTATTTTCCCTCGGCCTGTATTTGCTTTCCTCGCGGCAACCGTATCAACGCTTAATTTATGCCGTGTACGCTCCAAGAGGCTTCCCAGCGCGACCAGGATCTCCCCGAAACACGGTAATGCCTCGATATATGCGAAAACGTCGACACCAAAGAGTGTCACTTACGGGGTTACGTCACCCTGAGATTTTTAAAAAATCGATTTTTTTTTAAATTTTCCTTTAATTTAGAGATCAGGGAATAATTTAAGCCATCGTAGATGCAACAGATCCCAATAATAGCAAAGTTACAGTGCTTAGAAGTTCGCGCGGCAGTCGCCGTTTCCGAGCAGGTACATCGCGTTTCCAAGTCGCACTTTTCCTTCTTTTGCGTTTTCTCGAAACCACATTTTTACGACTGGTGTAACAAATATCTCGGAAACTATACGTCCAATTTACTTAAAATTTGACACACATAATTCTAATAACATTATCTATCGTGTCGCGTAGGATTTTTTGGATACGTTATCCCAATTGTTTGTAATAATCGTTTAAAGTTTGAAGTTTTTGGTAAAAATGAGATGTTCAACTTCAATTTCCTCTCATTTGTACAAAAATGTTTTTTTTCTGGAAATCCCTATGCTACACGATAGACAATTTATCAATGAACAAGAAATCATAAGTTTTTTAGTTTCCGATAATCCTGGGCATCACAATCCGTTACACCGATTGCGCGTGTCGTGACGGAGGAGTACTGCAGGACAAAGGATAACTCGGCCATTTTTTAATATTTTTTTATAAAATTTACACAATATATCCTTTAATGTATGCCCTAACCATATATAATAATAAAATAATTGTCACATTCATAGTTTCGTAGAAAAAAATTCTTAGGTCGTCCACCACGACGAGACAATACCGATCCCACGATATTACTCGTTTGTTTCGAATCATTTTTTTTGTAACTTTTACCTACATTTTCGGGACACTTTTCTGGTTGAAACGATCTCACACATAACACAGTTTGGATCATATTTACTCGTTTAATTCACGATACCGTGGAACCTCGATTATTCGTACTGTTCAGTGCAACATGAGTGTATCATACATCATACAATAGAAATAGGTAATTGTTAAATTAAATCTTTACCGATTTGATTGAATTCAGCTATCATCGGTTCGGATAACCGAGGTTACACCGAGGATACAAATGCTTCGAATTGTATCATGTTTGGTCTCATTTTAATCAGTAAAGTGTCACAAATATTTCAGTAAAAGTTTCATAAAAAAACATTTAAAAATAAAATAGTGTTTTCACTGGATTAGTATTGTCTTAAGTATTGTCTTCTGACATTTTGCAGATCCTAACCACATCTGTCACAGTCGACACATTAATGCGAAAATTCATTTGCATACCTGGAATTTCGTCTCGCATTTGTTGGAATTTATGTAAGGAACAAAAATAATCTACTATTACTTAGTAGGTTGTACTATTGCTTTACTTTCGAGAACGCTCGAAAGATACATTGTATCTATGCGGTCCACGTCAAGGGACCCTCGAGCTTCAAATGTTTCTGAGATCGTCGTTCGGTTTTCAGAACGATTCTCATTCGCGTCCTAGTTCTCGTAGAGTAAAGACGTGCCTCTCTACGTGAATTGAAATATATAGATTCGAATAAAATTCAATTTATAGTTTATATAGTGTTCATAGTTTCTTTTCATACCCATATTCCAATAGCATTTCTGGAAGATACTGGACTTGCATAATTACTATTAAATCATCACTTATGTGGGCTAGAATTTGTGTAGGACAGCAGTGGCGAGTTCAGATTTAATTTCTGCGGTGGCTCATCCGTCATGGCGGCGATAGACGGACAAAACGGAAACTGATACGCTAGAAGGAAGGTGGTGCAATATCTGCAGCTGACCCACTTCGTCCCAACATGGTGTATATCGGTGAAGAAACAACGGAATGCTACCAATGTTACGGGGACTTTCACTCGGAAGGCTCATTCCTGGTTCATAGCTGGGACCAGTATGGCGATCGATTGTTTTCGAAAGGTCGTCGCCCGGTCCTCCATTAGTGGGCTCCCATTAGCTGGTTGGTTCCTCTCTTTTAGCCACGATCTAAAGGTCAATCCGTGGATCGTTGCTACAGTTATTTCGAAAATTCTTGTTGTCTTCGATCGGACCGAATGATATGCTGGATCGTATAGACGGTAGACGAACGGGAAATATTTACGTTTCATTAAGCGTTGCCTGCTGGCCAATTAGCGTGAATCAATAAACAGAGGTTCGTAATCAAAGTTACTTTGAACCGATGCTAACACACGTTGCAGTTTACAAAACGATTCTATTTCGGCCAATTTGGACAAATTTATCGGAGAACGGTGGCGGGAGTTTTTTCAGTTTCCCAAACTGGAAAATATTTGCTGTTGTCAGAGACGAGGCAACATGATTCCGGAAGTATAATGAGGAGGCTGTAGCAGAACGATCTTTCTCACAAATTGCTATAAAGTTTCTCGAGCATACCGATTAAGGAAACCTTGATGAAACCCAGTGACATCGTTGTATAATACTTCTGTTTTAAAGTCATACCGATATCTTCGACATAGCGGTTGCTTTTCATTTGTTATTAATCGTGGAAGTCCAAATTGGAAATTGACGTTACATACTTTCTTCCTGACTCTCCCTCCCAGTAGTTGTTATCCCTTAAATGCTACGCCGGGGTCTCTCATGACTTCGACAAAATTTCTTTACATTAACTTTCGCTAGTGTATTGCACGATAATCGCGAATATCAATTATTCTTTAAATTAAAAACTGTCTTTAACTTCCTTTAACGGAAAAAAAGAAGGATGCGAGAAGCTTTCCGTGGGTCAATTAAAAATATTGGGCAGTGTTGAGCGCGGCATCGATTCGATTTAAATGTCCGTCAATGTAATATGGATAAAAAAAGGGCGATATTCTGGTTCTTGCGAGTCGGTCGAGCATCGAAAACAAGATTTTCAGTGTGCCTTCGAGCAAAACAACGGTAAGATCCGTCGTTCCATAAATCTTGAAGAATGGTCAGTCCCTGTCGGCCGGCAAGAAACGAATGCCGGGTCACCGATATCGTTTCGATGCTCGCAGAACGTCGCAGAAGAAGCTCGCGGCCGCTCGTACGTCACTTCCCCGTGGAAAAAGAGACAGGGACCAGGGGCACTGGTTCGCGAGCAGAAGGCAGGAATTATGTGAATTCATTAACAAACGTGTCGTGCAATCAAACTGCTATTTACCAATCGATTAATTCAACGACTGATGCAATTTACGGCCGCCTAGCGGGCCGAGGAGAGCCGCAAGAGGTTTTCTGCTTCCTCCATCCTCTTCCTCCATCTTTCCTCTTTCTCCTCGACCATTATATGGTGCCCCATGCTCTCGGTCTCTCGCTCTCGGGCGTTTCGTTGATGCCGGCTATCGGCGCGTCGAATCGAGGCGCAAACATTATGCCTTTGATGCGAATATAATTGTTTAATAACTCATTGTCGGGATCATCCTCGGGCTGCTGCTCGGCCATCGTAATGGCGAGCAATCCGAAAACCATTTTCGTGCCGTTACGGCAGATCTCTTCGTCCGATCAACGACATCAACGGCCAAGGTTATTTTCTTGCCGTTTAGAACCTTTGTTCTAGAGAGCATTTCATCGTTTCATTATTATTATTAGTGGTGTGCGAGATCCCGGGAAGTCCCGGAACCCGATGCTTGGGACGGGATGATAAGACGCGTATCGGGTCGGGACGGGATTCCGAAAATGTTCGGGTTTCTCGTGAATCTTCGGGATTTCTGATACTGTACGGAATCTTTTAATTGTAGGAAATAACGGTGTGAATGAACCTTTACCTTCGGTAGTGCGACGTGGACACCCGACGGTTTGAAACGACGACGATCGGTACAAATTGACGATACGCCGTTACCCGGTAATGAATAATAACAGTTTAGTGACAGAGCTTGACAGGTCAACTCGTATAAAGAATATTATTGTAATAGTTTCTGTTAATAAACTCCTTCATAATATTGTTTTTTCGTAAGAAATCCCGAACATTTTCGGGAAACCCGAACATTCCCGGGAATCCCGAAAGTTTCAAGATACCGTCCCGTCTCGGTCTCGCACACCGCTAATTATTATTGCTCTATTGAAACGATCGTTCAAGATTGAATGTTTTATTCTGCCTAGGAATAATAAAATTAATCTTCTTCAGAAACACTCGACATTGTGCGGAGTGTGGAAAATTTGGTTAGGATCTGAAAAATGTCAGAAGGCTGGAAGAGTATGACAAAGAATAAGGCAATACTAATCCACTGAAAATATTATTTTGTTTTTAATTTTTTTTTTTATGAAACTTTTACCGAATTATTTGTGAGACCTTTTTTATTAAAATGAGCCCAAACGTGTGACATAATTCGGAGCATACCTGCTTATTCAATTGGCGATTCAGTGGAACTTCGATTATCCGAACCGATGATAGCTGAATTAATTCAAGTCGGTAAAGACTTAATTTAACCAGTTAACTGTGGCGACCTCTTTTCACAGCGCGCACCTGTATGTGTCGCGAAAATCAAGCGATGACGGCAGTGCATACCGGGATGCACGAATCCATCTCAAATTATTTATAATTTTCATTTGTTTGTTTCATATCGTCTTGCCCTCTAAACATTTTAAACATATGTGGCGGCCTTGGCGCTGCCCTACGCCACTGTCACCTTTCTTAGGAAACTCCTCATCCTATGCCCATATTCCTTCTTTATCACCCCGGACAGGTCAGTTTTCCGTTTTTTTACTTTTACAATCTCCTGACCTTCCTTTCTTCTTGAATTTCTCCTGACTATCCTTTCTTCGTGGGTTTTTCCGGATTTCCCCGCTACGTACGCGTCTCCCACTATTCGTTCCTTCACTCTTCCTTTGTCTTCCACGATTTCTTGCTCAGGAGGGGTTTCCTGGTTTTTTGAGAAAGACAGTTCCTCTCGAAGCGTCTTAGAGACCAGTACTTAGTTCTCCACTGAAACCGGGTTTGCAATAAAGAGTGTTGAGGAGTATCTCTACGGTGTGAGGTTTCTTTCACTACCTCCTCCACACATATTAAAATTTACAAATATAATTTAGTTTTCGCCAGAATTACAATTTAAATTGTAACAAAATTTTACGCATGACGGATATAATCGTCATGACACAAAATTCTGCCACATCTCCATGACGGATATAGTCGTCAAACACACTTAACTGGTTAATTATAATTACCTATTTCTATTGTATGATCAATGGCACACAATATCATCGAAATACTCAGGTTGGACTGATCAGCTCGGATAATCGAGGTTCCACTGTATCGTTAATTAAACTGGTAAATACGAACCAAATTGTGTCGCGTTGGATACGAGCGGAAAAATGTTACGAATAGGTCAGTAAAAGTCTCATAAAAAAATATGTAATTTCTATCATTGGATCATTTTTTTATCGCCAGGCTGAAAATTAAGCACACCGCAGATAATTGAGTACACAGCTCGATCGAGGAAAATTTATTTGGCAAAGCAGCCTGCTGGATCTTTTTCGGAGTGTCCGTGCGCTATTGTGATACCGGAAGGTAGTCTGCGGCCATGGTAGCGTGCGATGCGAGGTCTTCAGTGATCGATGGCTGCGAAGTCGCTGTACGAGGCCATCGATCATTCCTCTCGCGGTCCTCGTGTCTCTGTCCGGCTACTTCCTTCCTGTGAAATCTGCTGTCGGTTCTTTCCCTTTTCACCGGCGTCGTCTGACTGGCATTCGGTGGCAGATACGCCGATTGTCAGACATCCCTCAAGTGTCTCTCCCCCCACCTCCCCCTAGCGCAGTGGAACAGGATGTTTGCAATGGTAATAGCAAGGAAAGTTGCGATGGGAAAGTCTCATCGATAGTCACTCGACGAGACTTTTCATGCAGAAATGCGAATGCTACCGCGTGTGATGCACTTTCCTCTGCCACGTCGGTGTACACTGTCGTCCAGACGAAGTTACTTCCTTTCTTCCTTGGAAACGACTACCACAATTGCTTGTTGGTAGTAAGACGCTAAGATCATCTAAGCCCGAGTCTGATTTAGAATACTAAAAATAATATTATGTGAATTGACGAATCAGAAAAGCATAGGTTAACTTCATCGGTTTGAAACTACGAGGTGTGTTCAAAAGGTAACGGGAATTTTCATTTTTCGTGAAAAATTTCAGTTATTCGTCTATACGAATGTTATCAATTCAAAATAATCTCCTTTCGATAGTACACACTTTGCCAGCGCTTTTTCCAATCCCGAAACGCATCTGGAACTCGATCTTTAGGACAACTTTTCGCTGTTTCTGCGATCCGCTTTTAATCTCGTCTATGATTGAAGAACGACGTCCCTTTAAGGTTTTCTTTATTTTCGGGAACAAAAAAAGTCACACGGTGAATATGGAGGCTGGGGCATTATTATTACAGTGTTGGTTTTGGCCAGAAAATCACAAGCAAGCAATGAAGTGTGAGCAGATGCATTATTGTGGTGCAAAAGCCATGAATTGTTTCGTCATGAACAATCACCGATCGTGCCAAAACACATGTAACTTTCTCGAAAGCTGACAATAAACTAAACGTCGAATACGACAACCAATGTACAGACGCTTTTCAAACATGTTTATCAACACAACAACAACAAAATTGCGTGAATCGGAGTAATACAACCCACGAAATTACAAGATTCTCGTTATTTTTTTTAACACACCTCGTACATCCTTTTTAAACTTCATAGTCCCCTCAGGATAAAAAAGTCTACCTATTTTCTGTTTCTAGATACAGTAAAATCTTCATTTTCTCTTTCTTCGCGTTGCAAAATATACTTCTATAAACAGCAAACTTGCAATTAAAATAAACTGAACAATATAAACAATACAAAGTAATCTAAACTGATCGCTAGAGTCTGGACTTTACACATTTATGGAGAAAAATGATTTTTCGACGATCTCAAAATCTGTGCCACCTTTCCTTGCATGAATTCCAATTAGTTGAGACTACCTCTTTGCAAACAGTTACCTAATATCTGTGGTTGTAAGGAAAAACGCCGCATATCACAATTTTAAAAAATTTGAATTTATGCATTAATTGAGCGTTGGAGTATAGGATTTATATATTTACCAAAACATATGTATTTGGTTCTTCTCTTATTTATATTTTTTAATTAGAAACAAATATAAGCTCCACAAATATAAATAACAACAAAGTTTGAGAGCTATATTTAATATAATTAGTAAACAAAATTGTTTAAAATAAGTTTGTTGGCAAAAAATTTGAAAAGTAATTCGAAGTGCAAAGGGTTAAGATATCACATAACACCGAGCATAGGTGTATTCTTTTTATAGCAGAATGTCTGAATGTCCAATAACAAATGAGGAAAAGTATATGAAAGTTTTCGATGGTTTCGACGGTAAATTTTGGTCTACAATGTTGAAGGTACATAAAATCCACAGAAAGTGAACATAAACATGTTCGAAACACGTTTGAAAAGCTTCGAGATTTTTCTACATCTTTAGGATAAAATAAGACACCTATTAGAACGGAGAATTTTGTTT
>CM052202.1:13429384-13440237 GCA_028455805.1 Lasioglossum figueresi
GCCGCTGTCAAATGGATGATATTTGTATCTTTTCGTAATTATATTAATACTTTTGACCGACACATTTCAAGTTTGAGATCATTTCAAGGTCATAGTATAGTACACCGTTAAATTCGTCTCGACGTCAGAAACAATCCTATGATGTCCAAAACATATAGTGCCATTTAAAAAAGTCAAGGTGACCTTTATTTTTTTACGTAAAAAACGTTTTTTCAGATTTAAGAATATGCGAACATGTAGCTCATCAAGTACTGAGAAACTTTTGTCTAAAACATTTTTTAATTGCACTACTGGAAATGCCTAAAGAATGGTGACATAACTTAACGGATACACCCTGTATATGATAGCCTGTTTAAACACTTGTAATGTACGTGCCTAAGAGCCTTTCTTGTTAATATTACTAATGTTCTAAATATACTCCTTATATGGTAATAAATCTCACACGAGATTTCCTAATAAAAAGAAAACGACTCGGCACGGAACGTGTTAAGGAAAATAAGTCGATTTTTCGAAGTTGTTCGTTTAAGTGCCGACGAGAGGTTCGGTCAGCCAAAAACGATTGAAGGGGGCCACCCCCGTGTATACGGAGGGTAATACCGTGGAGCACATTCCCGTCGATTTCCTAGAAATTACTCGGCGATTGTCCCGTAAATCTCGGAGTTTAGAATGCCACATCAACGTCGTCCACGTCCCATATAGAACGACCTTCCGCGATCCGTTCGCCGGGCAGGCTCGTGATTACAATTTATTTCCCGGCATCCAAATATAGTTTCCATCAATTCCCGGACGTCTGACGAGAACGTCTCGTAGAACGAGTAGCCTACACTCGCGGTCGCTATCGAAGGCCCTGGTTCATGCAAATCCCCGTGGCCGCGGTCTCTCGCCGATCGAGTGCCACCGCGGCGAAACGTATGGACTTCGTTACTGTCCGGGGGCACAGTTATCTACGAGCAATAGAACTCTTCCTGAATAAACACCGGTGGCCAACCGTGAGCTCCCACTGCCTCGAGCTTCTCTATATTATACGAAGAGCTATCTCACCCGAAGACGAAGACGACGACGACGCCGCCAACCTTCCTCTCGATGGAAGGTGCCGGGTCATCGAACGAGAAAAACTTTCTACTTCTAAGGTACACGGCCCCGTGAGCCCGATACCACGACCACTGTCCTTCCTGGACGATGTAGATTGCTCGGGGAACATCCCCGCAACCTGGTACCAACCTCGCGACACGGGGCTACTGTGCTACCTGCCGTTAGCGACTGGATCCAGTCGGACATTCAAATCTTGTTCGAAGATACAATCGTCCTCGCCGACTTTTGCTCCTCGTTCCTCGTTGCACCGGTTACGGATCATTGGTTTTTATTCGACTCGCACATCGTTGCAGCGGATTATGCGGAATTATTAATCCTCCGCCATTCTTCGCGTCAACTCGACGCATCTCTCATCGGCTCTGAGTACGGACGCACGTTGATTTATTATTTGCGAGCGATGCGAACAATTTCAGCTTAATCTGGTTTCATTTTATTTTTTTTTTTCACGTTTATGTAGTTTTTCTTTTAACATATCGATCTGTCACGATCGTGTCAATTGCTTACATTTCTCACCGTTCCAGAAGCAGAACGTCCTGCACTTTGATTTATTACGAACGGCACGAATAAACTAATTTTAAAAACTCGAATTTTGGAATCCAACTGTGTTTCTTTTTATTATAATGATTTTTTACCACCGTGCAAATATGACGCAGTTTTCAGGGATTCCGACAAACAATTTCTTACACGCTGATTTATTATTTTATTTTAACCTTGTCTCATCATTCGCGCGTTTTTTTCGATGGAGACATTTTTTGACCTAATTGTTCTTCTTTTTAAGACATTGTTTTTCTACCACAGTATCAATTTTTTTTTTATTTATAAGCGTTCGAAACCCTTCTGGGTTTATTTTGCTTTACATGAATAATATAAGCGGATACAGTAATGCGAATACAGGAATAATACAATAAAAATTCTATAAAGCTACAAGTGGGTATAATGGTAATGTCCGCTAACGCTAAATATGTAAGTTACAGTTTTGGAAGAAGGAGTGGATGCTAATACAGGCTATGATATTTGGCTTTGCTATAATTGTATCTATATTAAGGGGCAGTTGGAGGCCCATTCTAAGTAGGGAATTTATTAGTTTCCGCCTTTGTGAATTGTACAAATATTGAAAAAGGACATACCTTGTTGATTTATTATTTGTGTAAGATGCGAATAGGTAATTCTATTTTCACCTTGTGTCATCGTACGTAAGTTCTTCCAATGATCGTCTCGTTGGTGGCAGCACAGAGCGTGTATCTCCGTGAATTATCGCATTTCCGACAGATTCTGAAAAAGGCCATATCTCCTGTTGATTTATTATTTCTGTAAGATGCGAATAGGTTCTATTTTCACCTTGTGTCATCGTACGTGAGTTCGTTCAATGATCGTCTGGTTGGTGGCAGCGCAGAGCGTGTATCTCCGTGAATTGCAGAAAAACGCAGGAGATGCAGTATCTTTTTGTGCGGGGGTGTACAAGTCGATCGTGTCCCTTCATCCTCCGTCGTCCCGTTTATTCGAGCTTTGGCCCCGGCGATACGTATCGTGTATTATTATTCCTCGAAGCCGTCCAATTACCTTAGCCAGCGCCGCAATTCGTGCTAATGGATCGAGAAGTACGGCGTATCGTGGTGAGCCGCGGGGGAAATCGCCATGACGCCGTACGGCGTTCCTGGATTTCTTTGGCGGATTTCCAAACGCGCCGAATGAGTCGAACCCGGAGAGAGAGAGCCTCTCCCATCCCCCCGCCCCTTTCACTTCGGAGGAAAAGTTACGTTTACCTAAGGTTTTGATCCTATTTCCGTACGGGTCGGCGACCTCCTCTCTCGCACGCTATCTCCGATTTTCTAGCTGGCCTGTCTCGCTCCTTCTCTCTGCCGTTTCTCAGCCTCCCGTTTATCGGTTCTCCTCAATCCGTTAGATCCTCTCTTGTTGTACACACCTTCTGAAACATCCTTTCTTCCGACCTCTTCTCCCACAATGGTTCGGTTCATCTCTCGCTCCCTTCGCCATTGATTTCCATCTCCACCAGTGGCCAGAGGTTTGCCAAAAGATGTTGAGGAATATCGATCACGGGTTTTGAACATTTTATTTCGACGTCTTCTCATTTCCTGAAGACACCGTCGTGAGCCTTCGACACTGATTTTCACCTTCCCGAGTCATCTTGTCAAAACACAGTGAATGAAATTGACCTTTCGAAATTAGTTTCATTCGATAGCCTAACGCGTCGACTATAGTCTCCAAAAATTTAATTTCAGTATCTGTAGTACAGTAGCACAACGTGCGATGTGCACAAATCGAGACAGAACGAGAAAGAGGCAACCAATCAGGCGATCTGTTTCAATCTCACCCTTCCACTCCGTGTTTCCCCTGCGTAGCCATCACAATCCCCACCATAAAATAGTCAAAACAGGATGTATGAAATTATGGATAGAAGGAAAGGTGTGGAAATGGGATGGGAAGGAGAATGTACTGAGGAACGGAGGGGGAAACGAATTGAGAGAGAAGGGGAAGGAAAGGGAGAATTAGAGGAAAAAGATAAAAAGAGATGAAGACATTAGAAGAGCAGAGGGAAAAAGGAGAGGAAGGAGAATAGAAGAAAATCGGATTCTGGAAGGTAGCAGGAATGATAGGAAAAGACGATGGACCCTGGAAAGATCTAGGAAGATAGGATGCAATGATACGGGTGGAGACGTGGGTAGAAGAAAAATCTGGGGAAAGGCAGAAAGAAGACTAACAAAGAAGGACAAGGGAGCGAGAGGAGGGATGTGAACGAGAGAGAGGGAGAGAGAGAGTGTGAAAGAAAAGAAAAAAAAATAGTTATATATTTTGTACATGGATAAAGACTAATTGTAATTTAAAAACGTTATATTGTAAAGGGAACGGGATCTTCTTGTAACCCGTAAGGGGACAAGTAATAAACATACATACGTACACAAGGGTTCGATCATTTGTTACAAGAATCGTTTACAAAGAAATTTTGCAAATTATTAATGTAATTCCGACGTTTTCACACATTTGGAAACGCGATTTAAAGAGCATAAACATAACATTTTCTTACCTCTATCTCAACATACTGCCTTGACGAGACATTCAATAGAATTTGACCATAGATTTGATTTTGAGAATGCAAAAGTGGTTGATAAAGAAGCGAATTTACATCAAAGGATCTTATTGAAAACACTTCGTACGATTAAACACCGTAGCGTAAATTTTAGATATGAAACACCTAAGATACATGAATATTACGCAGCATTACCGAATAAGTAATGTTTTATGATGGAATTTCCAAATGAAACTTTTCTTTGCTTCAACGATTTAACACCAATTGTTCTCACATACCACAAACAAACTTGAGCAGTTTGTAGTCACTTCATGGACAGATGAATGTCAAAGAATTACCATAAATTCGTAGATATGGTATATAAGCAGTTACAAGAGGTATGAAAAGTGTTATTGCGTTTCAAAGTAATTTCAAATTTACCGCCTAATATTGATTGGTATACTTCGATCTATGGTCTTATACGTTCTTGCTTAATGTTTACCGTTTACCTCAGTGTCTCGATAACCGGAATGCATTCAACAAGTATTACAGTTTCACGTCGAATTTATTCATTTTCATCGCAAAGCTGGCGAGTAGTTTTATTACCAGAATTTGTCCCTTTCTCTGTTACGTATTCTTAAATTTCAAAATGTTCTTAATTTGTTAAAAAAAAATTTCACAGACGCAATTCTAATAACCCTTGAAGATGATCCGAATGAAGATCGAAAGGTCGGAATTACTTTAGTGATTTGCAAAATGGCTTTATAAATTAGTAACAAATGATCAAACCCTTGCGCCGAAGCATTAACAATTTTATTAACAACAAATACGATCGATAGAAAGCTATAATTATACATACATACAAAATCCCCACCACGAGTTCCGGAACTTCCAGCAACTCGTGGTGGCTAGTATGCAACGAACGAGGTACTACTGTATCGACAAACTTATTGGCCGCTGAAGATATCATAATGCTTCGTTTCTTCGTCACTGATTCCCATAAATCCACGGTCTACTTACGAGACTCCAATAATTTTTAAGTTGCAAGAAGCAGCAGCTAATCATACATTCTTTTAATCGTTTCAATAAAAAGAGAACACGACAGTACCCTAAAACTCTTTTGATGCAATTACTGATGTTTCACCTAGTCATTTTCATCATAAAATCCGCAGTCTGGTTTCACCAGTCACGGCGGCTGTTGCTGAATGTTTCCCTGAAGCTGGCCAATAAAAATCCCACGTGCTACCGACAATTGTGATTTACCGTGTTCCCGTTAAAAAGGCAAAAAGGCATCTCGGTAGCCGGCGTGTCCCACGTTCCTCATTCTCTCTCTCTCTCTCTCTCTCTCTCTCCGTGGACCTCCTCCTCTTGTTACTCGTTTTTCGTTTCTCCCGTTCGTCTGTGCCTCTTATCCTCTAGCAACAGACCTCTCAGCGTTTCGCCTCTCACTATACACCTGTCAGACACCCCGTAATTGCGAGACGACTTTATAGCCTCGAACTGATATCCGCGAAGATAGAATCGCTTCCATAAACCAACGGGGACGTTTGATCGTCACGGACGACAGATCTCGGGGAATAAATGCCCGGACGATCGTAAAATATCTTTAGAAACAGAATATCGCGGATCTCGTATCGGCTGTCTACTCGAGCGTCGCGAGAGTTGTCGGCGGTTTTTAAGCAAGAATTAAGTGTCCCGGCCGTTCGGGTACGTCGATGCGGGCTGATTGACAACGGGACTGGTCCGGATCCAGTTTACAGCGAAATAAGACCGGACTCTGTCCCAGGGACGTCGTAAAAACCTGTCGTCCAATAATAAATTTATTTTCGCTAACAAGTCTCGGGAATGCTACCAGAACTTCCTAGACGCTTGCGGTCCAAATCGATTGAAAGACCCTGGAAGAAGGTCTAACGTTTATCGGGAACGACGCACTTCTACGTACCATCGAGCCCACGAGTTCCATAAGCTAATGAAGAAATCTCGGAACGGGTCGGGTCCGCGAGAGAAGAACGTTAATTTTTCCGGTATCGGGCCGCGTGACATAACGAGCAGCAATAACAATAAAGTAAAACGAATCGCGGCGATGCCGGGGCAGGTACGCGAACCATCGATCTCGCCGGTAACGACACGGGCCAGCGTTCCTACACGACAACCACGCGAACCCGAGGATCCGGCTTTCGTCGATCTTCATTGACCGAACGAAAAACCGGGACGATCGAACGACCGATGTCACCGACACGAAAAATTAATCGGCCCTTTCTAGGATGGCTGTCCCAACCGACATTCCAACTCGTTCGCCACGTCGTACGTCTTCTCTTACCCTGCTCCCGCAACCCTACCCGGCCGCCATTCTACTTGTCCACCGCGGTGACAAGAACCCTCGAAACACCCGGGACGAATGTTGCCCAAAGAAACAGCTAATTAATGATTAGCGCGCCATACAGAAAATAGCCGAGACTTCTTCGAAGCAGCACGTCGAACTAGTTCGAATACCACTTGTACCAGCTGAAACAGCCTCCTCTATAGCTGTCCATTGTTTATGACGAGTCATCGTCACGGTGGATAAATTTATTTATCACTAGCTGTACCCGGACACGCGTTTCTGTTGCTCAATCTGGTTAAATGGAAAAGAAAGAAAAGAGAAAGCGCACGTTTCTGATATGTTTAATTTCACAATGCTTGTAGGTACACTATATTTTTAGGTATATAAAAACACGCGCGTATTCGATTGCAACGTTGTGTCAAAATTTCAAAGCAATCGGTGAACAACTTTCGGAGATTTAAGATCGCGAATAAACGAATATTTACATTTTTATTTATATAGATGCAAAGGATCCATCGAAAGAGTTGTACGAGCAGTGGATGGAATTATCAATGTTTATAAACGAACCATGCGTTTAACAAAACATATTACGTGTAACACAAACGATGTTCAATCAACGACTGATAAATGTTCAAACGAACGCACCTTCGTGCACACTCGTTTCTTTATTTCACACTACAAAATTCACTTCATACATTTTTGCCTCTCACTCATTATGTTTCTTTCTCATTCTCATCGCACATATCCACACTCCTAACAGCCCTAACTCGTGTCCAAAAATTCTAGAACGGAGAAATATTTCGGAAAGAATTATCTTATCTAATTATCGCTATACCTATGAACACGAAGAAAATGACCAATCCTGCGCGGAAGCATGTCACACTGTGAAATTAATGGAGTATAGAAGAATGAAAGATGTGAAGATCTTGAATACTTCGTGACAACCTCAGCTGCAGCTGTTTATGACACGTTGATCATCATCCGTGAATAAACATTGATTTGTTATTCAAAGGATCCATTGAACAGCCCTAACTAGTGTCCAAGAGTTCTGTGGAACGCTGAAATTAGGGGTGTGCGGGTACCCAAAATTTCAGGTCCCGAAAGTTTGCAATATTGGTAATGATGGAAATGTGCAATTGGCATTCAAGTATCCAGCGAACGACCGTTTTCTGACGCTGGAAATATTGTCACAGCCACGAGAACAAAACTCGTAACGGAAAAGGCAGAACAATTATGCTTCCTGCACACGAATTTAAAATAAAATACTACTTTTTCACATGATGTATTCTACAATATTTTTTTCCTCGCGAAATTTGATAACGGATTACAGTACAAAATACAAAAATCATTCTGAACCTGCCGGTGAAAATAAAAGATCATAAAACAGCATTATACTTATATAAATATAATTCCGAATATAAATATAATCCCGA
Organism: Lasioglossum figueresi; assembly: GCA_028455805.1. Lineage (NCBI taxonomy): Eukaryota > Metazoa > Arthropoda > Insecta > Hymenoptera > Halictidae > Lasioglossum > Lasioglossum figueresi. The sequence continues at coordinate 13,437,258 of CM052202.1, forward strand.
TCTTTGTAAACTTTCAGGATTATATTTATATAAGTATAATGCTGTTTTATGATTTTAACTTTGCAAACTTTCGGGATTATATTTATATTCGGAATTATATTTATATATGTATAATGCTGTTTCATGATTTTTCAGTTCAATCTTTTATTTTCACCGGCTGGTTCAGAATGATTTTTGTATTTTTAGTGTAATCGGTTATCAAACTTCGCGAGGAAAAAAAAATAGTTTAGAATACACTATGCGAAATAATAGTATTTTATTCTAAATTCGTGTGCAGGAAGCATAATTGTTTTACTTTTCCCGTTACGAGTTTTGTTCTCGTGGCTGTGACAATATTTCCAACGTCAAAAAACAATCGTTCGCTGAATACTTGAATGGCAATTGCATTTCCACCATTTCCGATATTGCAAACTTTCGGGATCCCGACTCGATCCCGAACAAATTTCCCGAACCGAACCCGAAATTTCGAGTACCCGCACACCCCTAGATGAAATATTTCGAAAATGATTATCTTATCTAGTTATTTAACACTAAACTTACCGAGCCTTAAAAGTAACTGGTAGATGTCGCCTTATAAAAATTACAAGATTGATTTTATTTAGACTTTGCGCGGCTATTATTATAATACGTGGTCTACTAAAGATATTTCTACAATCAATTCTTATAAAATCATTTTTATTATTTCAATAATTGTTAAACAGTAAATCTGGAACCGGTCATTGTGATCGGTGGTGGTAGGTTTAGTGTTAATTATCGCTATACGAAGAACAAGAATATGTCCAATCCCGACAGCATGTCACACTATGAAGAACTAATGGAATAAAAGGTGCGAGGATCTTGAGAACTTCGTGGCAACCTCAGCTACAGCTGTCCGTCGAAGAAGTGCGTTCTATAGGGTGGCAAAAAGTATGAGGAAACCCGAAAGACATGACGGGGCACCGTTATAGGCGGCGTCGGGAGATTAGGTTCGCGTTGGGGAACCGACGGCGACCGTCCGCATCGCGATAATCATCGATATTTTCTCTTCCGCATACCGATTTCGCAGCTGGACGTGACCCGGTGGGCAGAAATTGCGGCATGCGGTCGATACTCGATACGATAATGGGCAACGACGCAGAGAAATTTCTCTCCGGAGTCCCGGCTACGTAGCTGATGTGTTCGCCAATCGGATGTACTCCGCGGCTCTGCCTTCGATCGCCGATTTCGATGGAAATTGCGAAACCTCTCTAATTTCAACATATTATTAGGACTCTCAGAAATCTCTGCGCCTTCGATTACAATAAGCCAACGATCCGTATTTACGGCATCGTGCTATTATAAACTGCCGAGTGCCTTGCCCACGATTAGACGTCCGAACTGATTTAGCTCAGCGGTAATTAGACGATGTACCGTTTAATTCGATACCGTTGCTCTTGCAAAAATCGTTCAGGCGCAAAAGGACGTCCCATGACGCAAATCATTTTTCTGAAATATCTGGTATGTACACGCGTGGAACAGTTATTTCCATCGTCTGATATCCATGCGCGCATCAAACAACTCAAATATAATGTAGTTTCTGCCAGTTCCTGATATTCTTAATCAGTTAACGTACAGCAGCCATGATGAAACCCATTCAAATTCTTGCGTATCAGTTTCCTTTTAGATTCTTTGGTACCTGTTTCTTCGAGATCACCTGGCGATCCTCTTATTAGACCTGACATAAGCAGCTAATAATTTATACAGCCTGCTAGAAAGGTGGAAGTAGGCCCAACGTCTATAGTCCTGGATCCGAAGTAGACTCAATCTCAGCCTACACAGAGATTTCGATTGAATTGGATCGAATCATCGCATCTATTCCTAATGACCTGTAACCAACGTCTCCTTACACCAGCTGGTGTAAAGTAGACCCAACTTCTGCCAACACAGAGAGTTCAATTAAATTGGATAGAATCGTCGCATCTATTCCTAACGATCTAGACCCAACGTCCCCTTCCACCAGCTAATTTTCAAGCCTCGCCGCCATGGTCATCGACCCTACCATCTTGCGACACAATCCACGACTTGGCAGGCTCGCAATCGGAATACGCATGGTCCTCTTAGCAGCCCCCTGGAACAGTCGACTCGAAACCGAGTCGAATCCCGATATCTCTGAACCACGGGGTCAAACAACCTGCACAAATTGACGCAGGGGCAAGATCTCGTATTCCCAAAGGTGGGCTTTCGACCATGATTCCAGTGACACGTGGTCGCGTGTCCTCTGGCAGCACCCTCGAGGAGGGTGCATCTCTGTTTGCCGTGCACTTTGCCCATCGTGATCCTTCTGTCTGGTGCAGCTCCCTTTCGCGTGACCCTGGTCATCGATACAGTCCCCGCTGTGTCCCTAGTGGCATTCCTCTTTCCCTGGATCCGCAGCTTTCGCTAATAGCGGAGGAGATCCTTCCATGCCTCGAGAGGACACTCGTAGAGTGCGTGTACCACGAAGAGCAACGTCAATATTGACACGTCCTCGACGTAGCTTCGCAAACAAGCTTCTGAAATCCGCGACGACGGACGATCGCAACACCTGTCACGTCACCAGCCACGTGGAATTTCGACTTTCCGCGCAGACCGTTGCATTCCCTCGTATGCAAATTGGTCCGCGCTGCATTCTAGATCCTCCATTACCCGGTCGAGACACTGCTGCAATTACTGTTCTCTCCTTCTGTAGAACGCTCTTAACCCTTATGTCAGCAACCAAAATTTTCTATTTTGTTGCATTTTGTTGAGAGGTTGCGTGTAAATAATTATGTACGAGGACGGTGGAAGAAATATATTTAAGGACTGCGTCTCCTAGACAGACGACACTCGTCACCACAGTACACTTACACATCGCTAGACTACGTATACGTACGCGAGGATTGCAAGGATCCGGGATTCCACTCCTGATTTCTCGACAATGCAAAGACGAGGTTTCTTAGTAGTCAAAATCGCTAGATGAAAGATAAATTTAGGGGACTATTTG
>CM052202.1:13440337-13476681 GCA_028455805.1 Lasioglossum figueresi
GGGTATTAGAACCATGTCTAACAAATCTGTACAATTTTCCAAATTCATTTTGTGATTTATGCAACACATTGGAGTTTTTTGTCAGCTTTGAACGCTGCCCATATCATTAGGGAACCACCGCCAAAGTTACTACTCATCGTCACACTTTTCTCATTTCTCAGATCATGCCAATAATGTTTACAGTCATCAGGCCAATCCAAATCAAATGTTTTCTCATCTGAAAAAATGACAGACTCCCACTCTTTCGTCCAAGACATATGCGCCCGTGCGAAATCAAGACGGGCCAGTTTATATACTTCTCTTAGGCCTGGTTTACGTTGCATTTTTGTCCACACAAATTGCCCAGAAGAATTTAAAAGTTGTCGCACACGTCTGGTTGTTACTGGAAGGTCCAATTCAGCTCGAAATTGTGCTGCATTTTTCCTTTCCTTAGCCGCAGACCTCGTTAATAATAAATGTTGTCTGTTTGACAATTTTCTATTACCACCTTTAAAATGATTTTTTCCGTAATTTTCACGTAAATTGATATAATTATTTATCACAGTCTATGAACGATTAATTTTCTTAGTAATTGCACGTACGAGCCGCCCATATCTTTATAAGCATCGATCGATGCTTTTTCTTCAATTGTTAGCACTTTTCCTCTCGGCATTCTAATACGCGTGAATCAAATGATAAGAAACAGGATTTCTATGAGTTCTAAAACTAATACTTTTAGAATATTTCAAATCTTCCGTAGTTCTCTGCTGAGAATTCAGCGAAACGCTAAGCGACTTTATAGAAACTTCGCACTTGTGTTCTGCATCGCGCAGAAAAAAAATCAAATCAAACGTAAATAGTGAACATAGCGGTCTAGAGTGCGTAGTCCCTCTATCCGAGTGTCAACAAGGCACGAGACCAGATACTATAAATTAACAAAAATGGTGATATTTTTCAAATATCTATGAATATGAAGATGACTTTATAGAAATTTCGGCCACTGTAGTACGGGTAGAATCTAGTGGAAAACCAAAATCTAAGAGACATGTACATATAATACATAGAAAACTCCTCTAAACGAATAGCTGAAAAACACCGTGACCCAAGTAGACCATCGTCGAATCCAGTGGCGCAATTCGTAACGTCCGCGATTGTCTGGAATATCATTGATTCGCAGCTCGTGCGCGGCGCAATCGGTGCAACGAGATTCACCGCGGAGCGCAGCAGCGACGCGGTTGTATCCGCGTATCGCGTTGCACAATTAGATTTTGCTCATTACGGTGCACGTCGATGCGCGTCTGATCGAACGCGGTGGCCGTGGGGCAGCGCTCGATGCAGCGCGTTAAGCTCTCGCGTGTATGTTCGGAGGCGTATAATTACTACGGTGACCTTAAAGTCGTGTAGCCAGGCGTCGAACGGTTTTGAAAGCTGGAAAAAGTATCGGCGCGTAAGTTCGTCGTGGAACGTGGCTGACATTTAGAACACCCGTTAGAACGACATTCACCGGCGAGCGTGCGAGCGAGCAACACTTTTTAGCCCACGCGTGCTCCACGCGTTATTGACGCATCTAATTATTAATACACGGCTGTTCGCGCGATGATTGACGACCGATCGGCCATGGGGAACCGGAAACCAGACTCTGGCTTTGCTTTCTTCGATGGCTGCCGCTTGTATTCAGTTGCCTGGTTTTTCTGTTTCCCTCACAATTACCGGATTGGTCTGGAAAATAGTTGTAACACGGTATAAAAGTTCTGGAATTTTTTGATAGGTTCTATTTAAACCTCGACGGGTATGTTCGGAAAACCGGGGCTGGTCGACTAACTTTTAACAGGTTTAATTTTCACCAATGAACCATTAGAATTTTGCTGACTTGTACACCAAAAATTCGCACATTGACTTGGGTATACAAATTTAATTTTGAAAATCGTTTTGATTGAAATTAGTTGTAGTTTTAATCAAATTTAGATTAGTGAGAGAACAATAAAACGACAAACCTCGGTTGTGGGGTTAGTTGACATATCTGATGGGGTCAGTCGACTTAATAGTTACTTTTAAGTGTTTAAGAAAAAATTATATAGTATCAACAATACTTACATTTTTTTTACACATTTTGCAATTTACTTTTTGAGCTTGCTACTAGAGAATTAAGTTTGTAATTCTTGTTAAACGAATCGTTTAAATTGTAGGTCAAAATGCCGTGTAGAGTTTTTTGGAAAACGTTTTTATCAGTTCTGGTGGGAACACGTAAACAAAATTGTGAGAAGAAATACTTGTAGTTCAAAAATTAAAATTTTCTATCACTGGGAAATATATCTATATTTTCTTCGCCGATATTAAAGGAGTCGTCAATCATTGCGATGATAAATACTGAATAATTTTATGACAATATTAAGTACGTAATTGTTGTTGTTCAATTTAAATATATGGCTTGAACGAGTAACACTATGAGAGAAAAGTAGTGTTCTCTTCGTTAAAATTACGCGTTACGCAATCTATGCGTATTGAATTTTATTTACTACAAACCTTGCGATTATTTTTGCGTGGGAGGTCAGGAAAATCGTTTTGTTGGGCCGAGGAAGATCGAGGACGTATGAGCGAATTTTGCAAGGTGTGCCAGCTCGACTTGATGGCCGAGTGGTTCGACGTGGAACAGGAAAGAGAAGACGGATGTGTCAGCGTAAAAATGTCAGATCGTAGACAACGTCGTCGTCAAGATCATATTATTATGTACAACGACGAGATACCTGCTGTTGGTATGCACGGAGATGCCGATTGGCCGAGAGAAAACGCGCGTACGCACGCACGTACGGCGCAGCTGGTTTGTACGCGAGCTTGCACCGTAGTCAGGGCATATTTATGGATTAGCATACAATGGTGGTGTTTATTAGAGATTCTTCGAAGGTTCCCACCTTCGACGCCGGCTTCGTGCTTCTTCTCCGTTCCCGAGAGCCATCACGCCCTTCCTCGCGAAGCTCTCTGGCTGTCCGAAATCGAGCTACGTTACGAACTTCACCTTCTTCTCTTTTTTATGCAAGCCTTGTTTCGTTAATCTGACTCGTGCAATCGGCACCAAACTGCAGACATCGGTCCGTTTATAGAATTATTTATCTTGCAAAATTTTGTGAAAATTCAGATTAAACCGTGAACTCGCCACTGATATTATTAACTTTCTGCATTCGTAGCCTGAAAGAACTAGTGGGAATTAATAGAGCTTCTTTTTATAGCTAACTCACTAAAGGTTGCAGTAACATAAAATTTATACTAAACTAGAAATAGCAAAGAATAAATTTTAGCGGTATTTAACAGAGTTCCTTTTATACTTTTACCAAAAACAATATTAATTTACTAAAAAAAATATAGGGTGAGTCACGAAAGACAGAAAACCTGAATTTCTCTGTTGGTATGAAGGATAAACGAAAGTTTCAAGAGTGAAATTAAACTGTTCAAAGGGGACAATATGACGATATCAACAGATCTTGCGATTAACGTTTTTTTTCGTCGTTTCAAGGTCGTCGGTATTTTTTTTAATGGCACCATATATTTTTAACTTCATAGTATTAGAGCTGATGTCAAGACGAGTTCAGTGACGTGGCACACTATGACTTTCAAATGACTTTATACTCCATAAAAATTGAACTAGACAACTGGTAAGCAACATTTTACATTCATATATAAAAATCTTGCACAAATTGTAAAATACAATTTTTAATGGAACTTGAAAGATCTTCGTTTGGTTTTCACAAATGCTGCGATAAAGGCAAGAATATTTATGCCTTTATAGCATCGGTTAGACCACGAAACTTCACAAAAATTGAGTTCAACGAGGAGCAACCGCGTCAACAATCTACGTCCATACATAAAAAACTTGTACAAAATGTAAAATAGAAATTTTAATGGAACCCAAATGATCCTAATTGTATTATGTATCACAAATGGCGCGACGAGGGCAAGAAAATTCGCTCGCTTATGAAAATGTTTGATTATTGGACGAAGTTAGATTACCAGATGGCCTGAGCCGCGAGAGAGCTTAATGGCGTGAGAAACGGGCGTGGACCGGTCGGACAGAAAAAGCTTGGGTGAAGGGAAAGCGGGATGACATAACAGATCTCGATAATTTCGGGATATCGGGAATTCGGATCGGTCGTGGATACCGTGTGCAACGTTCACAGACAAACAACATCGCGCGCGAAACCTGAACGGAGAGTTGAAAGGCCGAGAGCGGTAAATTGTCTCGCTCGTATCGTGCCCGAGAGGAATTAAACGTTGTTTTGATAATCAATCTGCAGATAAAGATGGAGGGGAGCGAATCTTGATGCGGATTTAATTGACGCGATGCCGTGACGATCGTGAGAAACTCTCGTTTCATCGAAAGAAGTCGTTATCTCGAGCACTTGTTTGAGCTGTGTCTTTGTTAACGGTAAATATTAAGCGTTCCTCGCTCATTACAATACACGGTTTCCCCAAGATTATTCCATTTGCTTGGATATTTCCTCTCAGTTTCCTGCCTTTTATCTTAAATTTTTTTTTTTTTCGTCAAAAATTTGTTGCGATAATTAAATATACAGCTTAGTAGTAAATAGGAAAAGACTGAGCGATACTGGCGACGAAGTATAACACAAAGACTATTTACAATTCGTTATATTTATTTTAATAATCAAATAATAGAGAACACTGTCAAAAAATTTGAAACTTAACACGCAATCTTTAATACTTGGTTACAGTCGTTGCGGTTGTCATAGAAGGACAACTTGTTACATTTTTGTTGTTGTTGTGCATGTTATCGCATTAAAAAAGAGTTACGTATCAAATATATCGTTCATTCTTAAGAAGAGTGACACAACTCAAAATATATTCTTTTTGAAAGTATAACAATAAATATATAAATTGTGGTGTACTTTATAGCTCATGTACGTGACAATTAAACCAGTATCTAAATAACATCAAATTATTTTACATATCTAACGACAAGTGGGTAATATAAAATTTTAAAAATTGGCAATTTTAGATCATTTTCAGATGGCTCTCGTGAATGACTTTTCTTATGAACGAACGATATATGGTGCGATTCGTGTATTTGATGCAGTAACGAATGCAGCTCTCGCAAGCCAACAAAATACCAACAGTTCGTTTACAAAAATTGTTTATGCTAAAAAAGATTAGTGATCCAGTCTCGGTCTCCCCTACAGTGTCCTTGTGTGAACAATACGCGTCGAAATGCATGGAGCTTTGTATTCCTGAACGTTGCGCGTTGGTCAGTGTCCAGCAACGACCATATCGGCCGCCTAAAAAATGGCGTCCGAAGGAAGGTATCGGGGATTCGCGAGAGCCCGTTAGGCATGGCCCGTGATATTCCTCGAATCCATGTTTAGCCAGGAGCATCTTCCGGGAGATAGTAGGGGGACGAGAGGACGACGACGACGAAGAAGAAGAAGAAGAAGAAGAAGAAGGTACAGGATGAGGAGAGAGAGAGGGCATCGTGTGAAGCCGCTGAAGAGGAGAGACCAAAGAAAGCGGCTTCCTCGGAAGCGAGCAGCAAGAAGGAACCGTACGGTATTCCAAGACGAGAGATCTCGAAGAAAAGGGGGACCCATCGGGCCCCAGCCGGCCGTCTCGAACGCCCGTTTTGGTCAGAGGGAGTTCATTCGCATGCAACTTCGTCCGCGGCTCTTACTTGGAAGTACGTGTGACCACGTTGCAACCGGTACCAGAAGCCGGACCAGGCTCAACGGGCCCTGTACGCCGCGCGCACTCTGCTCCGTTTCTTTATTTATTTCTTAGGGCCGGCGACAAACTTCATTCAGTGGTTTCGGGGCCGGCGAGTCACACGGGCCGGGCCCCCCGAACCGGATTCGCCGGCCGAGGGAATCTCACGAGAGATCCGGACCCCGTCCCGCACGGAAAATGTCACTTTTAATGCCCACCTTGCTCCGGGACCCGTTTCCGACCGCTTCGGGGTCGATCATGTTGTCGACGTACCGTGTCGCTTTGCGACGCGCCATCGGATCGGCAACGTCATCCGCAAGTTCAAGCATTACTTTATTCTGTACGTTTATTTCAATTATTGACAGCTCGGGCCATTTTAAATTGATGAAGGTATATTTGAATTAACCGGGCTTACAATTCAAGCGAACTGAAATTAAGGATGAATGAAAATGCAGAACGGCAAGAAGGGTCCATGAAAGTAGCCCACAGAAGTGACCCCCAAAAATAGCCCTTAAGAGTCACCTCTAGATAAAGGCTAATTTGAATTTTGCCTGCAATCTTTTTTACTAATTATTAATCCATTTTTACAAAGTTTTGTAGATGTTTAAATAATTGACTTTCTTCAACATTTTCTTATATAACTAAATTCACCGTTCAAAAACATACAATTTGAACAAAATTTGATTGTACCGTACCCTATAACTTTCGAAATTTAATTTACTTCGGATCAGACGAAAGAAAGAAAATTTATGTGTTTGTAAAACTCGATAAAATATGAAACCAGATAGCTAGCGAAAACGCCATGTTTCTGCGTGCGTAAAGAATTGCATGAAGCTGCTGTATATCTGAGCAAAGAATTGTTAAAACTTGCAAAGTTCGTAGACATTAAAGAGAAGCGATCGTAGGTGCGATCGAGCAAAACGTATCGGATCGATGGTCGAATCGATCGTCGTGTGTTCGACCGAGATCGTCGTTCGTTGTTTGTTCGAGCGGCGCGGCGGCGAGGAGCGCCGAAACGCGGCGGGTCGATAAAATACGAACGCACAATGGACGTGGAAGCATAGAAACACGTGGCACATAAATCGCGCATTATGTGCGGCTCTTTGTGCGCCAAGAGTAAATAGTCTGGCACGCACGCGATCCGACTACCTTTTCCTTTGGATTTCCTTTCGCTCGGCCCGTTGTTGTTGGTGCAGTTGTTGCCGCGACCGCAGCCGCAATAGACGGCGGCGCGGCGCAGCCAGAGTGCCACGCTGCAGCACGCTTGCAGCACATTTCTGCTCCACGCCACGGTGTTGTGCACGGTGCTGCGCTCGGCGGCCATTACGCCGAGGCGGCGTCGTTTTTCGCAATCGCTCCACATCGTGATTTCCCGGAGGTGCAAAGAGCCTCGACGACAGCAACAAATGCTGGTCATGCGCTGCGCCCAGCTCGTAAGCTTTCAATCGCATTTCTAACAAAATCCTGCACGCCGCTCGGCGCAATTCCTCGAACACCTCGGGGAATAACAAGAAGAAGAATAACCGCGTCGTAAATTCCCTGGATCATGACCACCTGACGTCCGGCCAATAAAACTCGTCGAAAGTCCGATTTTAAGCATCGCTGAAATATTTCGCAGGTTTACACTCAATAAAATCGAACCGCGCCGCACACGGTTTCACGAAATCGCCGCTATTTCTCCTGGTTGCGATGCTGCAGTTGAAAACCACTCTTATTCAGGATCAGCGTCATTCGAAAATATGTGCACCGCGCAAAATCGTACGGAAATTGTCACTCTGGATATTGAAAAGATGAAAACTGTTGAGTTCGTGTAGCCCTTTATTTTGCAACCACACTTTCTGTAAATTAACCCCTTGGCTACCACGGACGAGATATCTCGCGCCCCGATACTTCCCGATAAACGCTTTTGGCGAGATATCTCGCCCCACTTAGCACCAATATTTTGACACTATAGTAATTTGATTTGTTAAAGGAAGAAATTAATGAAATCTTTATCTCGGGTAAAATGACCGAACAGAACAGAAAACATTTCGTGTATAATGTCAAACCACTCACTTATTGGGAAGTATCGGGGCGCGAGATATCTCGTCTGTGGTAGCCTAAGGGGTTAAAGGAACAATAAAATAAAGCTGCACTTACAACAAACTAAATGCATTTCAATCGCATAAAATTAAAATATCTTTGCAATTTAATGAAATATACATACACGCAACTTAGTACAACTTTTATTGCAATACTACATATTAAAACACAAAATGGTGCAATCTTGATAGGTCAATATTAAACGACACTATAGCTAGAATTAATGACAATGTATGCAATTCAGTAACTATTACTTACTTTGAACACCATTAATCGGTGCATCATTCTGTATTTGAAAAGAAAAATAATTTTACTTTAATTTGAACAGGATTATAAACTGAATCTCTAAAATCATGAAAAATTATTCACTTTATGAATAATTTACAGTTTTGCTCGAACAGAATTGAACTGCATTATCGCAGAAATGAAGAGAAACAGGTGGAATTTAAACATATTTTTAATACGAGTAATACGAGAAATACGTGTATCCTCTCTCGTTTCGTATAAAAATAGTGTAGTTCGATTTGCACGAAATTAAGCGACCTACCGTTAACTTTCAAGGAAGTACATAAAAATGTATGAATAATAGAATACAGTTTTCCTCGAATAGAATTGAACCGCATTATCGTAGGAATCATACTTTCCTCATTCGTTTGGAATCAAAATATTGTAGTTCGATGTTTATAAAATTAAGCGACACCGCTGGCGCGAATTTGAGGCAACGGAGAGACAGTAGGTCCGCCGAGTGGAGAGTTAATCTTATCGATAAGAAAACTCCGATAATACAAATCGAATCGCGAGGCCGCTTATTAAATTCGTGGGGAATTGAATTTTCCGCAGGCATCCGGCGAAACTTCTCTATCCGGCGAGCAGTTTTCCGAAGTTTAGTAAACGGCGCCGGCGCGGCGTGGAACTTGGTAATAAAATAATTATTTTCGCGCGACCTCCCGCGTCGATGGTCGCAAAAAGTCCGACGAGAACTTAATAACACCGGGGGGGGCCCCGTGGTAACTGGATTGTTCGCAGTTTGTCGAAACTTAGGTAAACAGGTGTATACTGGGTCAGTTAAACGTCGAGTTTCGCGTTCGCACTCGATTGGATTATGCAAATCCTTCGAATCGTACATGTCCGCCGGCTGGAATTTAAATTACCGCTAGAAATACTGAAACCGTGGTTTCGGCGGCTCGCGGAATAGTTTCTGGTATAATTTATCGACCTGGCGTGTTGGATTGTCGAGCAATCCGGCAGCCGGAGAGCAATGCGGTCGTCGTTGTCTTATAAAACCGTTCCGTGCCCCCGGAAACTCTTGCTAATTAGCGGCGAGCTGTTTATTATTTATTCTACGGCCGACGCGATGCACGGTTGACGTTTTAATAGCGTGCGAATTGTGCAACCGCCGCGCCGCAACAGATTTTTGCTAACCCGCGCGCCGCAGCTTGTTTCTGCAACAGGCACGCAACAAGGCTACGTGGGAAGTGGAACTTGAATTCGAAAACGTTTGTTGGCTCAACCTTTCGAGAATTAGATTTTCTCGAAGGTTAAATTAAAAGAATCAGAAACATGCTCGACATTCGAAAATCGAATTTCAACGGAGTAGGCGCGAGTTTTTTTAACGGTGAATCGACTTTATATTTTAACAAAAGCAGTAAACGTCTCGGGGTCTTTCGACCGGGGATGTACGGATTTGCATTTATTACGCACGGACGGCATTATGCGACTGAAAAATGACGTCGTTTTCGTTCAGCATTGTGCTCGACCGGCTCAACGGTCTCCATATTGCAACACACTGTATGGTTGGCCGAGGTAGGTAACGTCTTTGTTGCAGAAAAGATACGCGTTCCGTCTCGTTGAACATGGTAGTGGTGAATGGATATTTAATCGCGGCCATTTAAATGGATTTCATGGTATTGTTTACGGACCGTGGATATTTGATATTTCATTAATGCCAGCCCTGGATCTATTCAATTATGCTAATGCAAAATTATTGGGGCCTCTGCTACCGTGCTGAAACCCCGGTGAATTGCATTTCCGATGCGTGTTGCGCTTGTAATGAGCTCTTAACAGATCGACGGTGAGCAAAATTACTCGTAAACATTACGATAGTCGGAATTTTAATGTTTTCGTGTCTTTACAGCATCTTTGCAGTCATTTTTAATTATTTTACAAGTACTTACAACTAATTTATTTCTATCTTTGAAGACCCTAGCGGGGACGAGATCTGAGTAAAGTAGTTGTTCCAGCGAAGGATAGACACTGCGTCTCCTAGACAGACGACACTCGCGCGTGACTGTACACAGTCGCCACAGTACACTCGCTAGACCACGTAAACGTACGCGAGGATTGCAAGAGTCCGGGATTCCACTCTTGACTACTTAATAATGCAAAGACGGGGTTTCTTAGTAGTAAAAATCGCTAAATGAAACATCAATCTAGGGGGCTATTTGCCTTAAAATTCCTACTTTTACGTTTACGACGCGTAATTCTCATTATTCGGCAGCAAATCGACAGCCACGATAGGCGGCAACACCGTCGCCTGTCCGTTGCTTCTCGCGGCTCCGCGACATGATGCCGAATAATGATAATTACGCGTCGTAAACGTAACAGTAGGATTTTTGAGATATCCTAGAGAAAGAAAGGTTCTAGTGGAGAAGGGACTCAAGTCAAAGATATATCCATTGAAAAAGAGACTTAAGGGTGCACAGGAGCGAACATATACCACCATCGGCGTAAAGGTGAACTAAGAAACAAAGATAGAGAGGCAGATATGTTTCTCGTTTGAGAGACAAAGACAGAGAATACGATACTGCTTGTTTTCTCGATGACTTTACTCCCATTTTCTGAAGCGAACAAGCAATATTCTTTTTTATGCTCTTTGCGTTGAAATATTCTTCGTATTATTTCGGAGGGACTCTCAGAACCCTTTTTGAGAAAAGTGTACTGAACAAAATTTATTCTAGAAAAACGTGCGCTATTGTAACTTTATTGTTGATAAAATTTCAAGAGATAAATTGCAAAAAAGGGCTCTGAGAGCCCCTCCGAAATAATACAGGAATTCCAAAGAATATTTCAACGCAAAGAGCATAAAAAATATTGCTTCTTCGCTTCAGAAAATGGGAGTAAAGTTATCGAAAAAACAAGCTGTTTCTTTGTCTCTTCTGCGAGAAACATATCTGCCCTCTATCTTTGTTTCTTAGTTCACCTTTACGCCGATGGTGGTATATGTTCGCTCCCACGCACCCTTAAGATAATACAAGGTTCTATTGGGTTGGCAACTAAGTGATTGCGGATTTTGTCAATAGGTGGTCTTAGCACATTCTTTCGTTTTGTCATCGTGTTCGAAGCACCTAACCTATATTGTTTTCTTGTTGTTTGGACTTCCACCTTTAATTTCGTAAAAAAAATTGTATCGACTAGTTATTTAGTTTAGTTATTTTAGTTTTAGTTTAGTTTAGTTTAGTTATTTTAGTTTCGTTTTTATCCCAATTTAAAAATGGAAGAACAAGACGTGCATTTCAGACATATTTTATTGTATTATTTCCGAAAAGGCAAGAACGCATCGCGAGCACACTAAAAGTTGTGTGCCGTATATGGGAATGAAGCCTCGAAAGAAAGGCATTGTCAAAATTGGTTTGCCAAAAAAAAAACGAAACGATTAATTAAAACGTGTACGTTCAACAGCTCGCCAAACTGAGCGATGCAGTTCAAGAATCGGCCAGTATTGGCAAATCGTAAGGGTGTTGTTTTCCAGCATGATAATGCAAAACTCCACACATCTTTGGTCACTCGCCAAAAATTATTGGAACTAGGTTGGGGTGTGTTGTCACATCCACCATATAGCCCTAACCTTGCGCCTTCAGATTACCATTTATTTCGTTCCATGTAGACGCTGATGATGTAGAATCACATTTAATTCAGTTTTTTGCTGGCAAAAATCAGAAGTTTTATGAACATGGAATTATGACACTGCCTGAAAGATGGCTAAAGGTCATCGACAAAAACGGACAATACCTAATTGAATAAAGTTATATTTTTAAGCAAAAATTTTGACTTTTCCTTCTTATTTAAAATGCGCAATCACTTAGTTGCCAACCCAATAGTAAAAGAGAGATCCTAGTGCAAGATGGGTCCAACTGATAGGGAGGTCCTAGTGAAACTGAATCCCTAGTGAAAGAAAGACCCAAAAGAAAAAGTAACCCCAGCGAAAGATAGCTCCTCGTAAGAAACAGAGCCTAGTGTGATAGATATTCTAGAGGAAGGGAAATCCAAGAGAAGGAGAGGTCCTAGTCAAAAAGAATCTCCACTGAAAGAAAGACCTAAGAGAAAAAGTGACCCCAGCGACATATAGATCCCAGAAAAATGGAGACTAATGAATGATAGCTCCCAGTAAGAAACAGACTTTAGTGGGATAGATATCCTAGAGGAAGGGAATTCTTAGAGAAAGGAAAATCCTGGTCAATAAGAATCTCCACTGAAAGAAAGATTCGAGTGAAAAATAGTCCTCAGCGAAAAAGAACCCTGGTGAAAGGAAAACCACAATGGGAAAAGCCTCTAGAATGTGTCCTGATATCTTTCCAGGGCCAGGAGAACGCCACAATCGATACTGATTGATGGATGCATTATTTCCAGCTATTTAACAGCCGCAACAACATGTTCACCGTCTAAATAGTAGAATTGTTACTTTAATAATTGATGGCCGACTAGAATATGAAAGCACTCGGTGTATTGAAATGGATGTTTAGAGAGGCGAATTGAAAGAGAATTATAAACTGTTTGGAAAAATCCTTAATGCAGTCAACATCATTAAAGATTACTTATCCTTGCATCAAGTAGCCGCTTTTAAATGTAAAGGTCAATTTGATGTAACAACGATTGATGGACACGCTTGAACGCACCTGATACGCTATTCATTTTGAAAACCTATATATCATTCTACGGTTCCTCACTTGTGAAACCTTACCGTGGCAACACGGGAATAAAAGGATCTATCTTAAGTGGCATTTATCTCATATGTACTCGTGTTTTTCTTTCCTCTACAGTTTCGGCCAGCTTTCTTCAATGGTTGCATCGTATGGGAAAACTAGGATCAGGTTTAAACATTTTTTTCATCTGTAAAATTGCATTGTATTATGTGTAATTATTATTGAAAGTGCAGATACAACAGTTTTTATGGAAAACAGGCTTCGGAGAACGACGTCAATGTTTATCCAAATGGGGGAAATATTACTGTACAAATTATAGAAACTTTACACGTGGATATGTTCCCGAGAACATAGTGATCGTGCCTCGATATCTTTGCAGAAAGTACAGTTTTCTTAGTATAGAAGATTCATTCTCAGAACAATTAACATTGTCTTTATTGTGCAATGGTTGTAATTGCACGTATCCTGAATCGCAAGTGCATGCTCTTAATCCTATTAAATGTTAATTGGACTGGCTACATAGTAACGCGAAATCTCTACAACTAACAAGGTAACACGTTGCGTCAAAGAAATTACAAAAGACATGCGATCAAACTGAAACTATGAAATGCTGATAAAATATAGTAGATAGCATCTCGTGACCCCTTTCTTCGCTGTAATACAAATCTAACGCATACGTGCAATTTTAACGACGGTTCATGTTATTTGCCATTCATAGCGAAGTTCTCATTTAAGAATTTACATGAAAAAGAATAGCATTAAGTATATTATTTGTAGGCCAGCTATTTTTGACCATTTCAATTTGATTAGATCCTCGATATGAACTTTAGTTCCTCACTGTAGGAACATAATTTCAATAAGTAAATGTTTATGCGTAAGTGTTCATAAGTAGACGCTGAACCAAAAAATCAATTGAATATTCCGTGACTTGGCTGCAGTAGTGTATTTGCATCGGTAGAAATGCATCGGCAAACGTCGTTGCATTTGGTTTGCGTCGAGTGCAATTCGCGGCGCCGTTCAGTGGGCTGGATCGAGAAATTTAGTGACATCTTGTTACAACTCTTGAACCATAAGAGATATCGGTATGAAATATCCACTAAAATTCATTTAAAAAATAGTCAATTTTAACTGCAGACAAATAAAAAATTTTTTATTTTGTTAAACAATAATTTTTAATTAATTTTCATTGATTTTTTTATTAAAATAAAATTGTTTAAGTATAATCTTTCAGACTATTTTTGACTTACCGAATATGTATTTTATATTTACATTTCATACATGTAATTATTACATTCAACAAATATTGTCAGATATAAAATGTAATCTAATTAACTTACCACTTTATCTGCATAGATGATTAAATTAACAATTCTACTGCTTCGGGATGTAAGGTTTTCACCTTTTTTTTAACTGACTTGATCCTTAACATTGAAAGCAACGGATCGGAAGTTAACGGTAGTCTGTAAAATATGTCGTTACTTGTATTTGTTCTTGAAGTTTTCCTACTATTTCTGCTCCTAAATTTCTTAAAATCTTTGCGTCGAGTTTCTTGTGCTTCTTCGCTAAGTTGGCCAATTGGTACTAAGGCATATTTTACAATATCTGCACTATGCACGAGCAGTTTGTGTACAGAAGCTGGCATATAGTACCACCCATAATTTTTAACGTAGTATTCCGCTGTATCTAATGTATACTTTCGTAATTTTTGTGGTTTATTTTATGTGGGCAGGAAATGACCTGTAAAATCACGTGGAACCTTTTAATCGATCAATGCCTGTTATTTCCGCCGAGATTTCCCGATTTTGAGAAAACCGTCTAGCGGTATTCCCATCGTTCGACAATCCCCATCCTTGCTTAACATAATCAACGAGTAGTCCAGTTTTTTCTTTAAATTTTCTTTGAATTTCATTTTTCCTTTCTTTGTGAATTTTTTTTGTATCCAGTGTGTTAACAATCCATTTTTTAATGGATGAAATTGTAATGAAATGTGTAATAAATACTCCATGCACCGAATCCATGCACGAAGCGAGGAAATGCCAAAAGAATAATTGGTTTTATTGCACGATTTAACTGTTTATTTCTAAACAGTTCGCTAGAAGAGTCTCATAATTGTTAACTATGATTCAATGACAGATATACTTACCCAAAAACAGTGATACTCGCTAAGTAAAAACTAAGAAACTATTAGTCAAGTTATATTATTACCGTTCGTTATATATTTAATAATAAAATTAATGGATTAATTATATTATTGTTAAAAATTATATACTTCTTTTAGGTAGGTACGAACGTTTAATGCGATTGAAAAAATATTCATATTTCGATGGTATTTAATTACTTACGTATTACTATATACGAGTTGCTATACGCCAGGTGACACGTCCCGATAACTTTAAACAACCATAATTTCTGAAGTCGGATCGGGTCGGACGTGATTTTTGTATGGATATGTAGAGGAAGGTCTACCAAAAATGATCTAATTTGTCCGACGAGGTCCAATTAGGTCCATTAAAAGATATACCTTGCAAAATTTATCAAAGTATATAGATTTTATTCGTTTCGTTAAACATTAATTTTTAATAGATTGCGAGCAAACATCCTCAACTAACAGCGTTAATTGTTACCCCAAAGGACTGTTTTTCATTTGCACAAAAGAGCCAGAAGAAATATTAAATAGGGTAATCAGAGGACACCTCGATGAAAAGAAGCAATTTTTCGCTGAAAAATACTGCATCCCAAATGTCTGTCTTTGTGAATTTATATCAACTATAGTTTTTGTGGAAAAAAATTAATGTTTTCAGCTTCGATGTTGATGGACATTTAGGAAGCAATACACATTTATTAGAAATCAATATGAGAAGGTCTGTTTTTTCGTGAAGTGTCACTAAATTTTTCGATCGAGCCCACTGTGCGCCGTCGATCCCAACAAAAGCGGGTATCGTAAAGTCGACCCGCGCAGGTGAAACCACATCGACATCGACATCTACATCGACATCGACATCGATATCATCAACAACAACATCGACATCGACATCATCAACAACAACAATATCAACATCGACACCGCTGTCGGCATCATCATCAACAACAAGAACAACAATATCAACATCGACATCATTAACAACAACATCGACATCGATATAATCAACGACAATATCAATATCGACACCGCTGTCGTTATCATCATCAACAACAACAGCAATATCAACATCGACATCAAGAAAACAACAAGAACAACATGAGCAGCGACAGCGACAACAATGAGGATCGCACGGCTGGTTTTGTGCAGGCGCACCGGTGGCATACACGCGCGCGCGTGCACATACACATACGCGCGCGGGCTCTCTTTTGAAACGCTTTAACGCAGAAACGGCCGCCTGCGGCGCGCAGGCCTTTGTCGTGGCGCACCGACGACGACTGCAATGAGACATAAATTGCAATTAGCACCGGCGTATCTGCAACGAGCCGCGCCGAGCCGAGCCGAGCCGTGTTCTCTTGTTGCACGTGCGTCACCCGCGCGCGGGCTCGAACGACGACACGCCTTCCATCTGCGGAGAGCCCGTGACTGCACCGACGCAACCGAACACGTGATTTCGTTAGCCTATGCACAGAGACCCCGGCAAAAAACTGTTTGACGAAAGGAATGGTCACTACCAAGGTTATTTATACACTAAGCTCCGACGGGGCACAGGATGCGCCGAGCTTTGGCGCTGGCTCCAACACCCGTTAAAATAAACCGATCGCGTTCAACGTACACGCTGGTCATTCATGTTAACACTCGAGCTGGACTGGCTAAGTTACGATACGCGAGGGCCACGAGCAAACTGATGGCTTCGAGGAAATTAGTGTCAAGATAGTTTTTTCAACTGTTCGAGAGACTTCAGGATTGATGGACGAGTCAATTTGTATGATGGTTGCACTTTGGGACACTGTACTGGCACCGTTCAAATTGGGAGCGGCGAGACCACGCCTATTTACAACGCTTTATGAACAAGCTGACGGCTTTCTAGGGAAGATCCGTCGTGCTGTATCGACCCTATTCGACTAGATCTATTGCGATTCCTTAAAGCTGGGACTTTAGGACACTCCACGCTCGAGCAGAAACAAAATAACAGTTTTCTGATCTTCGGAACAAAATTAGAAGATACAGACCGTAAGATAAGCGTCGAATTGCCATCTAGAGAAATGCGCTGGCTCGGTTGAAGCGAAGAGCTGCAAGACCATGTTCCTTTACGGCGTCTCGAATAGAGAAAAAGCAAGTTAAATAATTCTCTATTTTTTTCTAAAGCCAGCTTCTTCGAAAATACAAAGCCTGCACGGTATCCTATCCATGAAAGTCAGGGACAGTGAAGCTATAGCCCGGTAGATGTGCTGTCCACAACCACCGCAACTCATTAACATTCGAACAAAAATAACGACACACTCTCGCCAAACGCGTAATTCGTTTTTCCGTGAAGTTATTAAGAAAAGCAGGTCCGCGCAGTTGCGAAACCGGCAGGTGGGTAGACGCACAGACACTATCGCAGCTACTTGCGCAATGGCTGGGCGCAATAAAAACGGGGAAAACGGTAAATTCGATAAAAGACAAGGTAATAAACCCAGAGGAATGATTGGTGAGACCATTTCACTGTGACCAAGCGTCGTGGTCGCGAGAGACCGACCGGCCGATACGAGTTCCACGGATTGGTCACGGTGTATATCGATAGGCTTCAACCGGAGACAGGAAGGAGGAACGAGGAAACATAACCGTGTCCGCGTTCGAGCGGTCCACGGGAGGAGGGAAGGCATCGCATTACGGAAAGACAATGAAAAGAAAATGCCGCGAAGTTCTTGTTAAGCCGAGCTATTATCGTTAATTAAATAGCGCCTTCGCTATCTTGGCTCACGGCCCGTCGCCGTGCCTGTGGCATTAAGCCCGTATGACACCGTAAAGACTTTAAGTCGCTGCTCGTTATCGGAAGAATGACGGACGGGTCCGTGCTCGCCTAGGAAAGGACAGGGCTGCGCGATCTCCATTCCGGGCTGCGCTATCCACGATCGCTGTACCGCTCACGGTCGGCGAATAAAGCGGGAGTAACCTCGGTGTGAGTGTACCTTGGGCCCAATGGTCTTCGGCCCGTGCACCTATACACTAGCTGACCCATAAAGCAAGATCATCCAATGCGGAACCGAGAGTCTCCCCGAATAAATCGAACCCAAAGTTTCTGAACACAGAGTGGTCGATGCGTCTACAAACGATTTGGCTCGGTGTAGCAGTGTCTAGGACCAAGTCGAGATAAAAACGGTTGGGAAAGCACGCGAGTAGCGAGTCGGAGCGTGACGGTATCTCTCTCTCTGGTCGGGCCTAATCCGATTATCGGCAGAAGGAAGAGGAGAGCCGGTTCGCGGGAGGTCGAAAAGAACGAGCGTCGTGTCCGGGACATTTGGATTTTTCGTGAGGGGTACACGGCACACGGCACACGGCACACGGCACCGTGACACGTCGCGTCGGGGCAACACGTGATGTGCCCCGTCATATCGTTCGACGTCGCGTTCGGCCAGGTCGAAACGGCACGCCAGAAAAGAAGAAAAGAAAACCCGCCACGCCGATACCGAAGCCGGAATGGTATTTCATATTTTACGGTCGACCGTGCAGGGAGCAGCCCGGCTCACGAACCCGGAGAGTGCTTCTAGCTTTGATGGGGGACACAACATCGTCTTCGACCTCTCGAGGATCACGATTCGGTGACGTGTGGCCGGCCCGCTATCGGGATAACGTCTTGTACGGGCGCATATAAACGTAAAGTTCGCGGTGAAGGTTCTCCGGGCTCTCGAGGTTCAACCGGTAGAGAACCGCGCCGGGTGCATCGAGTAGGCATTCGCTGCCTCGTGAGGCCCGGCCCGGTCCGGCCCGGCATCCGCACACTGCACACCGTTTCCTAGTAGTTCTGGTAGTCCCGAGATCGGCCGGAACCGCCGGGAAAATGGATCGAAAGCGGCTACGGGATCGTGGCCCATGCCTCGCGATAAATAAAACCGACCAGGGCCAAGGCGAATGGTTTTGTTCCGCGAAATCTCGCATCGTAACGTCGAGACCGACTTCAGCTGCACTTCTGCTGCACTTCTGCTGCACGCTAAGCAATTGGTGAGCCTTTCGGCATCGTGCCTCTTCCTGGTCACCTTCCCGCTTCGCTGTTCTAACCTGACTGTGGATTTTATTTCTATGGAATGTTCGTTTCACTTGTCGAACGATTTCTTCCTCGTGAAGAAGAATATGAAGCAGAGAGTAATAAATTAATTATTTTATGCGTACGCGACACGAATGAGCGGATGAAATCCAGGATTTAATTCCTGGAATTAACGCAATCTACTTTTATTTTGCACAAACATCCGCAATGTAGTAATAATATATTTAAATAGAATGTAGTTGGAAGCACAGGACGTGGGCGTTGTTCGCTCGCAAATGAAGCAGTAACTGTACCGGCAATTGAACGTCTGAAATGACCGGAGTCGACGTCTCGATTTCCGGCGCCTGCATCACCGCGAAACCTGCAATTAAAGATCGGAATTACTGTATTCGTGTAAACAAATCACCGCGGTGGCTGTACCAGATACACCGCGAACTCGGGTATCGGTATCGCCGGCGAGTAAACCAGACCTGTCGATTCACCGAGCCCGTTTGATTGGACATCCTAATTAAAAGCGACCGTAAAGACCGACTAAATCAACCGCGGAACCCGACGCACGGCGCTCAAATACTCGCTCCAGCTGAAATTATGCAAAATTTATCTTCAAGTGTATCAGCTGCTTCACTCGTTTCTCTGGTTCTGTCATTTTGATCATGTTACGACCATTTTTGCTGTCGAATCCGCAATTCTGCAAATTCCGGAATGAACCAAGACGCATTTTATTCGCAGAGGTCAGCTCTTTCGAATGGCGTAAAGAAGAATCAAATTTCTCACAGCCTAGTCTTCTTAACCCTTATGCAGCCAATCAAAATGTATAGATTATTTTAAAACCTTTTCTACCATTTCAAGACTATAAATTAATTGTATTATTAGCGAGCAAAGAATGGGTATTCGGATAAATTTTGTCATATTTTTACAGGAACATGAGCAAGTTAGGGAAAGAAATGCAGTAAACGGGTACTCGGTTGGCTACGCAAGGGTTAACCATTTTAGAACCACACAGTGCGATCACACCTGAAACTACCAGCTCAATTTTTTCGATGCGTGTCTACGTCTAGTCATACCGCCTATACAATGTTATATGTATGAAGTTGACGTTTACACTGTTGTAAAGTTCGTAGCTTATGTGGAGCATTAAACATTTAGTTGGAGAGGTACTACCGCTCCATTTAGTATTTTTCAGCGCGAAGGAAAACGCGATCGGATTTTTGCAGACCTGGTACCGGTGATTGACGTAGAAAATATAGGAGGAACGCGTCGTCGACGATCCCATCGGGCCGTATCGAATCGAACGTCTCAACTCGAGCGGGGATCGACCGATCGAATCTTTCGCGCACACGAAAACCGGCTGCGTTTCCAATGAGTCACCGGGCAAGCACCGGGTTCCTGGACCGGTTGCGCCGCCGCAAAGCACCTTAGCGCCTTTTAAACCGATGGAAAACACTTGTTAACGCTCGCCGAGCGAATAAAGTGGTGCCTGTCCGAACTAAATGTAGATACAGCTCTTATGCCCGCTATCGCCGCAATCTGCGACTCCGCGTTCGGCCTTCCTTTTATACCCTCGTTCCTCTCGTTCGTCCCTCCCCCCGCGCCCGTTTTCGTCGTTCTTTCGTTCTGTCTTCTTGTCGTGTTACGTCTCTCCTCTGCCCTGCGTTTGCCTCCCCTCCCCTCCCCTCCCTGGACAACCGTCGTAGTCGGAAAGGCGGCCCCCCTTTCTCGCGTCAGAATCTTGGCGATTCGAATCCCGGTGGATCTCTCGTCGACGTCCAAGAAATCGCTGAACAGTGGCCGCTTCTTCGACACAATTTGAGCGTAAACCGCGTCATTAAACTCCTCTAGAATGTAACAAACGCGTGAACGAACCTCTGTTCGCCTACCGGTGACACGGCCACATTAATCTGTCGAGGGCACCAACAGAATGCGTCTTTCGTTACTGTTACAATTTCCTGATTCCGAGCCGCGATACGACACTTGCACGGCTCGAGACCGCGTTCCGAGTGTCGCGGACTAAATAGGGAGAGTCGTCGCCAGATTTTCGGTTGGATAGTTATGTTTCGACGAAATTTTATGACGTTTCGGCAGGCAATATGCAATTTGGGAAATCCATCTCCCTCAAAGGGAAAATTAGAACAGACTAATTTGAATTCCAATATTCAAATTTTTAGTTCGTTCGTCTCTAGAGAAGGAATTTATGATCAGCTTTGGTCGAGCAAAATGACGTTTGATTTGGGAATTCAACTCCTCAACCTGTAAATTAAAAGGTGGAATGACTTAAGTGGCAATTGATCAAATTTTTAGCTTTTTTGTCTTTAAGAAAGGAGTTTGGAATCATTTTTATTCAAGCAAAATGACATTAGCTTTGGGAAGTCAGCCCCCAAACTATAGATTAAAGGATAAGCTAACTCGAGTGGCAATTAATCAAATTTTTAGGTTGTTCGCCTGTAAGAATGAAATTTTTATTCATTTTTGTTCCAGAAAAATACATTCAATTTTAGGAATTAGTTTCTCAAAGGGTAAATTGAAGGACAGACTCTAATTTGAGTACCAAGTAATCAAGTTTCCAATTTATTCGTGTGTCACGGAGGAATTTAGAATCATTTTCATTTGAGCGAAGTGTCCCTTGACCTAGGTAATTAATTTCTGGTGAGATCAAGTATAAGACATCAACTAACTTGTGTCCGAAGAAATCAAATTTCTAGTCGCGTTTGCCTTCTAAAATGAAGAACTCGAATGCACTCGCTATCAATTTGTTTTTGAACTCGACTTGAATTCACAGGTAAAAAAATTGAGTCCGTGTCCCGCGGAAAGCGGGTATTGGCTGTCGACAATTTCCCTCGTGAACATTCTATGTAATTAGGCGGTGGCCGGTGCCGTCGGTACCGAGTAAACAAAGGCCAAGTCTTCTCGCATGCGAGTAAATACGTCAGCGCGACTGTAATTGTCCGGCAATTACCAGTCGCGCGATTGCTAAGACCAGTGCCACGCGGAGCTGCCGTCCCTCCAGACTCGTCTTTTATTGATTCCTTGTTAATTAGTTGGTGGAACGCGCTACTGAGGCTTTTGGCCATCGCCTTCCGGTAGTACATACAAACTATTTCTGTACAATTCATAATAAACCTTTCATTAATCTACAGTTACTCGAATTAATATTCGGACGCTCTAGAAAAGACGATAACTTTTTAAATATTGTACTATACTATTCGAACCTTTTTGGGAAGCTAGAGCAATTAGTTTACTACATGATGTGAAAAAAACATTTTCAAAAATCTCAACAGATCGGAATTGTAGAAAAATTACTAAAACTTGCATTTTACAACTTTTTTATGTGGGCCTATATAGATAATTTAAAAAATTCGTTTTGTAGATCTGCGTCAATTGTATGCACTGTGAAAGCTTCATCGAAATCATTTGATGTGGGGAAAAAACGATAGGCATTGTAAGATGTAAGAATTCTTAGATATAGACCGAAAATCGTGAAAATCTGAAATTTTTACCATCTTTAAACGTTTGTATGTTTAATTGACACAGATTTACAAAATGTATTTTTTAAATTGTCAATATAGGACCACACAAAAAAGTTGTAAAATGCAACTTTTAGTATTTTTTCTACAATTCCGATCAGTTGCAATTTTTGAGAAAATTTCTTTTCACATCCTGCGGTAAACTAATTGCTCTAGCTTCCCAAAAAAGTTCAAATCGTATAGTACAATATTAAAAAATTAAAGTAACCGTATGCAAACTATAAACATTAATCTATGGGCCAGAAAGCGACCCTGCTTACTGCCTCGCACCAAAAGAGCATTGTAAATTAATTTATTTTATTTTATTACCGTTTATTTTATTCATTTTATTTTACTTGTCAAATAGTGCACCTACACAAAAAAACATTCGATTCTGCGAGAAACTGAAGGCGATTTATGTTAAATATTATATGTTCCTCTTGATAATTTAATTTATTTAACAAGATACCCAACACGCTATCTGCTGACAACGATCTCGTATTTTTTTAGAGTTTATTATCCACGAGTAGAGACTTTTTAATAAATCCTCCAACAGCAATAGTAATTTAATAATCCTAAGTTTCCTTCTGATACTGCACAATAATTGAAAATCCTGGTATCAGGCTTCCGGTAGATAAAGCTTTAATATTCTCAGTGTAATTTGATTTAAAGAAAAGACCTAAAAAGACGTTGCAATTGTGCACAGAATTTGAAAAAACTAGAGGAAAACTGAAACGAGATCAGTGCAGGATCGTTCCATCGGAATTTCAGAGCCCTATAGACAGAAAAAGACGATGACGTTCGAGGAGGAGAGATCCAGAGGCAAGATATACACGAAACAGAGAGACACGTCGTGGATCGTCGTCGATCATCGGACCGGAAAAGGCCCTCGTGCATTTTCTTCATTTTGCAACACGTCACCAGCTTCTTGCCCGTTGCCCCTCCACACCTGAACTATACGGCCACTACGACCGCAACGAGTCGCAGGCTCATAGAAAATTCTATTATTCTATTCTTATCATCGGGATGACGCTCGTATCGACAGCCGGATATATAATGCAACGTGAGTTTCTGTGGTTGCGGCGCCTACCGGATGCGCCCACACCGAACTTGCATACTGAACAGCGGCTTCGTCTTCTAAGGCCCAACTAGAGGACGTGCTGGATCGTCACGGCCGCTTATTGCCGATGACCGAACGCATTCGCGAGTAATCTCTTGCAACAAATGTGCTATGAATAGAGATTTCAATTTTTACATTTTTTTTTTGTATTGTTAAAAACTGATGACGTGTGTCTGACCTCGTGGAAACGATTGAACCGTTAGAAACACGGTAGACGCTTCCTTATTTTCAATTTCTACTACCTCAATTTGCAAAGGAAATGCATCAATCATGGATGCAACCGAATGCAACTAGATGAACTTTGACATAGAGCGCAGAATTGTGCTAGAGTGCATAACGTGTTTAATTTATTCATTATTTTCAACATTGAATATCCTTATCTTGATTATTGGAATGCAATAGGCGCACTGGCAAAGGTGCAATCGAGTGGTACACATTTAACAAAGAAGTATAGTGAACTGCGATGAGAAACTGTGTTAATAACAGTATCGGCTTCTTTTTAATAATAACTACGATTTTTTTTATGGTTGTTAATTATGCAAAAGAATGCATTCTTGAAAACAGCACGGTGAACTTTGACAAAAAGTTGTGTTAATACCATGATTAAACAATAAATAGTTTCTTTTATAGTAACGACGATGAACTTTCAATTTGTATTTGTTAATTATTAGAATGCAAAATAAATGCATCGATAATGGATGCAACCATTAAACGAGCACCGCAATGACCTTCGAGCAACAAAGCGGACAGCTTCCTTATGTTATTAATTATTCACAATATTGTTCAGGCGAATGACTAGAATGCAAAGGAACTGCACCGATAATAGGTGCAGCCTAGTGCAGGCTGAATGGGGAAACACGGTGAACTTCGACACGGTCTATATTGTCCGTCGCAAGGACAACAAAAAAAAAGCTGAGGTGTGACATGTGCGCGCGAAATTTGAATTCTCGCCGCGCCTGATGGTATTGTTTTAATTAACACACTGTGAATTTTACCCCGTCGCGTCCCGTCGCGGCGTTCGTAGAACTAATTCGCCTTGTACGAGAACAATGCGTCACGATCGGCGTCGCATCTGCCACGCGATAGGTCGCCGAATGCAGCAGGACGTCCCTGGAGTCTCGCACGCGTACCCCGTTGATTGCAAAAGTGGAATGCCAGGCGGACTGCACGCCAAAAAAGACGAGAAATATTAAAAAGGGTGTCGGAGCATGGTCCCCGGCAACGAATCTGTTAACGAGTTTGAGGAATAAAACCGCTCCATGCATCCCCTGGATTCGAACTGAGCAGGCTGGTCCGGGGTTGAAGTTGTTTGCTCGCGACCTTAGCCACCTTCCACAATCAACTAGGCCGTTCAATCAACAAGAAAACAGCTTTGCATTTTCTAACGGATTCGGATAGAACACCATTTTTTCCTAGCAATGTGTCTTCGATCCTATGTACAGTGACTCGGATTCATATTCGGACGCTATAAAAAAGACGATAACTTTTTAAATATTGTACTATACGATTTGAACTATTTGGGAAGCTAGAGCAATTAGTTTGCTGCAGAATGTGAATAAACTTTTTTCAAAAATTTCAATTGTTCGGAATTGTAGAAAAAATACTAAAAGTTGCATTTTAAAACCTTTTGTATGCGGGCCTATATCGAAAATTCAAAAAGTTCGTTCTGTAGATTTGTGTCAATTGTATGCAAAGTTGCTGAAAGTTTTATCGAAATTGGTTGATGCGGGAAAAAGCGACAGGCATTGAAAGATGTAAGAATCCTTATAGATTTATGTATTTCAGTTATCTTTGCTAACCTTAAGACAGCCATCTTTAAACTTTTGTAGCTCATTGCAACGTCGACCGTTTTTTCGAAATTTTCATAATATGTTTAATTCGCACAGATCTACAAAACGTATTTTTCAAGTTTCAATATAGGCCCACACATCCAAAAGTTGCAAAATGCAACTTTTAGTATTTTTTTCTACAAAACCGATCAATTGCAATTTTTGAACAAATTTTTGTTGACATCCTGTAGTAAACTAATTGTTGTAGCTTCCCAAAAAATTTCAAATCTTATAGTACAATATTATAAACATTATCATCTTCTTTAGAGCGTCCGAATATTAATCCGAGTCACTGTACGTATGACAGTAAGGGACTGTCGTAAAGATTGGGGCACCGTATAAGTTGGGCCAGTGCTTTTTTCCCACATTAACGCGCTGGAAACACCAATGTCATGGTTGTCAACATTATATCGGCTTATAAACAAACTTTTCATGAGCATTAGGAGCAACAAATCGTGTTCGGTGTAACTGTGCCAAGGAAAAATATGTCCTAAAAAGATTTATTCTGCTTCTTATTAATTCGTTTTCATCTGAAAATTTTTAAACCCTAATTGCTTAAATATATCTAATTTGTTGGAAATTTAATGTAATGTAAATCTGCAAAAAGAATTGTGTACTTATCGCGCTGTGAATTTTTGTTGTGTTTTTCACACATTAAGAGGGTAGACTCTCGTACGCGCAGGATTGCAAGGGTGCGGGATGCGTTCCCATTCCTCAATAATGCAGAGATGGGGTTTTTCAGTAGTCAAAAGCGCTAGATAAAAGATCAATCTAAACCGCAATCGCCCTCAAAAGTCCTATTTATATATTTACGAGGCGTAGTTTGCTTCGTTTCGTGTGGCGTGTTCATCAGTATCCATCACATATTACTTGAAAGCCCCAGGTTTTCTTTACAACAAACCCGATTCTCTATTAAAAGGAACCTTAAGGGGGTCTACTCTCGTTTCCAGGGTTGCAGGGGTGCGGGATGCACCTTCTCGTTTTTAGATAATGCAAAGATGGGGTTTTTCAGTAATCAAAACCGCTAGAAAAGATCAATCTAGGCCACAATCGCTCTCAAAAGTCTTATTTTTACGTTTACGAGGCGTAATTTGCATTATTCCGAAGCATAAAACTGCGTCTGTAGCTATTTTCATAAAGCTGTGACAGCTACATGCTGCAGAAAAATGCAAATTAACAACTTTTGACTACTGAAGATCCCCATCTTTGCATTATCGAGAAACAAGATCGCTATTCCTTAAGGACTTAGACCCTTAACGAACCTAAACGGAGACAACATCGGGAACGCTCTCCTCTTCTATAAATCCATTGATTTATTACACAGGGTGAGGTACCTAAGACTCCCAACGAAAATATCTCTGTTGTTTTTATTAATACGAAAAAATGTTTCAGGAAGAAAATGTTTGGTTCAGTGGGGCAATTAATATGACGGTATACATACATATATCCGGTGGACGTATGCATATCTGTGGTTGTCAGGAAGAACGTCGCACGTCACATACTTTCATTCTCGAGATATTGTCGTTTAAAGTTTTTATCACTAACGTTTTGACATAGGACATCGGTTAAATTGCATTACTTCTTTGAGCCTTTCGATTTTGTTTTTATGATCTTTTTCAGGTAATTACGTAAATCCTATAATATAAAACGCAATAAATGCATAAACTCGAATTTTTTGAAATTGTGACATGCGGCGTTTTTCCTTGCAACCACAGATATAACCGGACACTACTGTACTAAAAATAGTTTGTTCAGATAACGTATCCAGGTATTAAATGGCCGAACAAATGAACAGCGTATACAGATATTTTGGTATGTACGTAATTATATTACAAATTATACCACTTGAAAAATGAGATGCTTGTTCGTCATATGGTCAATGTCGCCATTCATCTTCAGGGTTAACACTAATAGCTAGCTGTTGACATTAGCTCTTATAAGCAGATTGATATTAATCTGAGAGACGTAGTTTCGTAGATACGCAAAAATTGATGCGTAATGATTCGAATGGATATAGCAACGACTGTCATGAAATCATCAGAGAGTCAGTCTCGCGAAGGTTAACGATGTATACATAATGAATTTGTGACATTTGAAGGCGATTGCGGTCTAGATATTGATCTTTTATTTAGCGCTTTTGACTACTGAAAAACCTCATCTTTGCATTATCGAGAAATGAGAAGGCGCATCCATCACCCTTGCGATCCTTTTTTTTTAAACACGTGACGGGTGATCGGTCACGCATACCCACTAAAAATCACTCCACTCCCGGGACGGTCAATGGACTGCCTCTCTACAAAAACCGAGCCGAGATGGTAAGGAGTCCAGGGCATCGCTCTTTGCATTTCTCCTGGACCCCTCTAAAGGGGCCAATTCACGGTCAATCGTGTTGCGCAATAGGCATGTGATTGACGAACTGCGCAACCTGTTGTGTAAAATCAGAATTTCCTGATATTATTTGCACAACAAACGGGTTGCGCAAGGATGTGTACTGTGAATGGCAGTGATGCACAAATTTTGTCTGACGAGTCTCGTAACTGCTGCTGCTGTGTGTGTGTGTGTGTGTCTGGCTGTCTGTCTGTGTGTCTGATTGCTCGAATTATGTGTCAACGTGAATACAATTTGGATTTGCGCAACATCGTTCTGCACAATAATTGTTGCACAACATGACTGATCGTGAATAGGCTCCTTAACTCGGGCCCTACTCCTCGCCTGTTATTATCAAAGTCACCCTTGCACATCCTGGAAACGAGTTTACTCCCTTAACGTACTGGAAACACCAATGTCATGGTTGTCAACTTTATTTCTGTTTATAAACAAACTTTTCATCAGCATTAGAAGCAACAAGCCGTGCCCAGTGTAACTGTGTCACGCAAAGGCTAGAAATATGTCGTAAGAAGTTTTATTTTGTTTCTTACTAGTATCTTGGGAACTAAAACCGACCGCCACGAACATGCAAAGCAAGAAGTTGTTCAAACTGTTGAGTTCTCTATAACATATATCTAAAAATCATTCAAATTGGTGGGGGCGTCACACATCGAGAGGTTCACCCGAATCTGTTTAAGGAAGAATAAATGTAAATTTATAAAAAAATAATTATTAAAATAGAGACTCTAATGACGTTTGAGCCACCCTGTATAACGTAGAACACAAACAATACAAAGGAATATCTGTCTATAGGGAAAAGTAGTTTACAATGTTGACCTCGTCATTATATCTCAGGCTCATCGAAACCGATGACGTCACCTCGATTCCAAATAATCACTTTTCCTGTCTTAGAAAATTCTTTTTCATTTGAAGAAACTCGTTGTACTTTGGCCACCTTTTTCTGGCATTCCCACTTTTTTCGCAACGATCCGTAGAACGCAATCATTTCACTCGAAGATGACTCTGTCACTCCGACGAGCGCAGACCGCAAACCCGTGTTCCCCGAGAGCGGCACTAATCACTTCCTTGATGTGGTCTGATCAATTTTTCTTGTGTCCCTTGTCCCAGTTTAGAAATGATAACAGCATTTGCGCAATCGTTGAATTCCACCATGCAGATGTTCACCGGACTTCTTGTGGCGGCCTCTCTGCGGCTTAAGTCGCACGAGTGACCTTTCAACTGAATCACCACTCGCCGATCTAGACCGCTCTCCCTCCTTCGCCACCGACATCTGCTCCTAATAAGACTGTGCCAGTCATTAAATTAAATCCTTGCCGTCCGATGTCGAAGTTTTAACTTCACACGTGCTCCGAGAATCATCAATTTTATACGCCGTTAAATGGCACTCCTGAATGCATTAAACTTATTTCTGTCTACTTTATTATTATCGAGTAACGTCTACATGCGATTCTGTAGAACTTCATTTATACATATTATACGGTACGAATTAATGGAGTATCGTCAAATTTCCATAGCATAAAATGGAACTTGTAAATGCATTAATTTGATTTCTATACATGTGCATATGTATACATATACGATTCCACGCAACTCCGTTTATATCGTAATTTGAAAAGTGTAACAACTCACTTAATATCTATTCTAACTAAATTCGCCAGTGGCAATCAATTTTCTTACAATATTGAACACTGTCGGACTATGGTGGATTATCTAGGTCTTTAAATAATTGCACACGTGCACGCGATAAATAATTATTAGTTGCACCATACATTTAATAATAACGCTTTCAGTCCACAAACATTTGATGTTACGTACGAGCGGTTTAAAAAAAATTAACAAGATTTTACAGCATCTTCTAGAGAGACAGATTGCTACATAACAATTTGCGTTCACATGAAGATCCACAGTGTAGTTACCAGTTTAAGGATGCACAGTCGACTTCAGTGTTAACCACCGAATAAATTATGGGTATTTTCTGGGGTAAGAAAATAATTTGGATAACATAAAAATAGTAATATGATATTTAACAACCGTTGACGCGAACGGTGGTTTAGTTGAAGGATGCTCAGACCATATATTTGAGGGTTAACTAACAAATAAATGATGAGCGTTCAGTGGAACTGCAAAAGCGGTTGGGCAACGTAAAAATGGCAACGTGATATTTAACAATCGATGAAACGGCCGGGTAGCCATGTGTTTCTGGTGTACACGTTGAAATCATTAAGTGCGCGATTGCGCAACACCCGTAATCCCCTATCTTTGTCATGCGATTTTTAATTTGCATCGAGGCGCTGTTATCTCGCGGGCACGTACGCGTGACGAGCATCGCGAGTCGTGAACCGTGTTCTACAAACGCATAGTATTCGATTCTAATGACTCATACCCGGGTGAAGCAATTCTGACCGCGATGCATCATCGCGGATAATGTCGCAAACAAAGAAACACCGGTTTGTCGCTTATTGTTAGCCGCGATGGCGGCAACAACCCGATATTGCGATAGGATTTTCCCCGCGCGCGCGGAGGCGTTCACGAGCAATTTTGTTCTGCTGCTTTCGAATCGATAGTCACCGGACTTCCCTACCAACAAGACAATCATGTTCGCGTCATTACGCACAATTTTCCTTTCGTCAGTCCAATTAAAATAATTTATTAACCCTGCGGTACATTATTCTCAAACGATGCCACATAAATTCATTATGTATACATCGTTAACCTCCGCGAGACTGACTCTCTCTGATGATTTCATGGCAGTCATTGCTATATCCATTCGAATCATTACGCATCAATTTTTGCGTATCTACGAACCTAAGTCGCTCAGATTAATATCAATCTGCTTATAAGAGCTAATATCAACAGCCAGCTATTAGTTTTAACCCTGAAGACGAATGTCGACATTGTGCAAGAATCATGAGCAAGCATCACATTTTTGAAGTGGTATAATATAAATTTATAATATAATTATATACAGTGTTATTGCGTTTCAAAGTAATTTTAAATTTACCGCCTAATATTGATTGATATACTTCGATCTATGATCTCATACGTTTTTGCCTAATGTTTACCGTTTACCTCGGTGTCTCGATAACCGGCATGCAATCAACAAGTATTACAGTTTCACGTCGAATTTATTCATTTTCATCACAAAGCTAGTGAGTAGTTTTATTATTTTTCCCTTTCTCTGTTACGTATTCATAAATTTCAAAATATTCTTAATTTGTTAAAAAAAATTTCACAGACGAAATTTTAGTAACCCTTGAAGATGATCTGAATGTAGATCGAAACGTCGGAATTACTTTATTAATTTGCGAAATGGGTTTGTAAATTAAGTAACAAATTATCGAACCCTTGCGCCGAAAGCATTAACAATTTTATTAAATATGAATGCCATTAATTTCTTCTAACTCGAAATATAATTCTATGTTGTTGTTGTCAATATACAGGGTGAATCAGGAATCGTGATCTGCAGAGATTACTATGTTATTAGCAGTCCGATCGATAATTTTTTTATCAGGTATAGCATGGTTTCAAGAGACCTTTCACGTGATTATAGCAAATTTTGTGTGAACTCCTTTTTTTACGATTTCTCAAGGTCACCTTCAATTTTTTGCAAATACACCTATCATTTTTTTACGCCTATTTGCTAGAGGATTTCAAGGCGAATTTGGAAACGTATCGTAACATTTAAAAAATTGCAAAAAAATTGCAAGAAATTGCTTTTTCAATTTGTTTTTACAAAAAATTTGCTGTAATCACGTGAAAGTTCTTTTGGAACCATTATATGTTATAAAAACGTTTTCGATCGTACAGCTAATAACAGAGTAATCTCTACTGATCACGATTCGTGATTCACTCTATAGAGCCATACGCAGGTATACAATAAATATACAATCATCCTTCTTCTTACAAGTAATTGTGAATAGTAAAGAGGTTATAATCACTGTAATCGTAAAAGAAATCGTAGTGAGAGGGGTCAAGAACACAATTAGTCTAGCTTCAAAAATTGATTTTCTTCATGATCATCTTAGAGGCCTGGATAAGCTCCGATAAAAAAATAATATAGTTCAATCAAATTGTATAAAAATTGATATTTCCATAAAAATCCGCAATATAGTTCTACTGTTATTATATCATTTCAACGGCAAGGATGTTTTAACAACAGTAAAGTCGAAAAAAAATTTTTCACAGATGCAATTTTAGTAACCCTTGAAGATTACCTTGAGAATTACTTTAGTAATTTTCAAAATGGCTTTGTAAATTAAGTAATAAATGATCGAACCCTTGCGTCGAAAGCATTAACAATTTTATTAACGATAAATACGATCGATGGAAACTTATAATTATAATTATATACATACCAAAATGTCTGTACTTTTCATTTGTTCAGCTATTTAATACCTGGATACGTTCTCTGAAGAAACTATTGTTTAGTACAGTAGTGTCCGGCTATACAGTAGCGGACAAAAGTTTAAGACGACTATCTTTTCAGTAGATTATCGCATTTTATTAGAGATGCTAATCGTCTAATAGTTCCCAATTGTTCTTAAGTGTCGAAGTTCCATAGAGTATTTTCTGACGGAATTCGATATATCAGACGTCGCAAAGGTGAAGATCTTAATCCAAACTGCACCGAAGGAACACTCGAGCACGGTGGAGGTTCTGTAATGATGTGGACATCGTCCTCGCGAAACGGTCCAGGACCCATACGAAAAATTATATGGCATTGTGGAAGGTTTCAATATCTGGACATTATGAAGGAAACCATGATACCTTATGCGCGTGAATATATGGGAGACAATTTCATCTTCCAGCAGGATAATGATGCCAAACATACCTCTAAAATCGAGAAGCAGTACTTTATAGAAGAAAATATTACTGTTTTATCATGACCATCGCAATCACCGGATCTCAATCCGATTGAGAACTTGTAGAACATCGTTTAAGGAACGTACAGAAATATAAATCTAAAAATTTGAGTGACCCTTACACTGCAATTGTAACAGAATGAAACAACATTTCAATAGAACAATGTGTAAAGCTAATTGATTCGATGCCACAAAGATGTGCCCCAGCCATTAAAAATAACAGTTGCCCCCTCAAAATATTAACTTTTGACGAAATTATTGGTACTTACATTAACATTATTACCTTTTTCATAAATAAGGCTTGAATTAATATCCGCAGCAAATACAGCATTGAAAGTTTATACGCATTCTGCTAAACACTGTTTATGTTTTGAAAGAGTCTAGGTTGTTCGTAGATAGAGTGCGAATATATGTGTAAATGTTAAGAACAATTGGGAATTGTTCGATGTTTAGTATCTCTAATAAATTGCGATAATCTACTGAAAAGATAGTCGTCTTAAACTTTTGTCCGCTACAATAATTGCCCCACTGAACCAAATTTTTTCTTCGTGAAACATTATTTCGTATTACTAAAAACAACAAAGATATTTTCGGTGGGACTCCCAGGTGCCTCACTCTGTATAATAAATCAATGGATTTATAGAAGAGGAGAGCGTTTCCGATGTTGTCTTTGTTTAGATTCGTTGAGGGGGTAGACTCGTTTCTAGAATTGCAAGGGTGCGGAATGCGTCCTCTCATTTCTCGATAATGCAAAGATTTTTCCGTATACAAAAGTTATTAATTTGCATTACTTGGCAGCATGTAGCTGTCGCAGCTTTATAAAAACAGCTACATGCACAGCCTTATGCTTCCGATTAATGCAAATTACGCCTCGCAAACGTAAAAATAGGACTTTTCAGAGCGATTGCGGCCTAGATTGATCGTTTCTAGCGCTTTTGATTACTGAAAAACCCCATCTTTGCATTATCGAAAAATCAGAAGGCGTATCCCGCACCCCTGCAACCCTGGAGACAAGAGTCTACCCTCTTATGGTTCCTCTTAACCTGTAAATACCCGCGCTGGTGTAAAAAGTACACCAATATTCCAAGAAATTGTCCCAATACAATAATATATGTACTCAGTCGCACAGTGATACATCTGGTGTACAGAATACTACCGCGGGTAGTTAAAGGGTAATAGAGAATCGGGTTTGTTGTAAAGAAAAGCCGGGGCTTTCAAATAATATGTGATGGATACTGAAAGATCACGCCACACGAAGTGTTCGAATTCGGGTAATTGCGACGTGATCTTTTCAAGAATTTGGGGATGCTTTCAACAAGAAAATTTGATACGATTTTCGGGAAAGAAAGATATGCGCGGACAGTGGCCCAGCTAATTTTACATCGTTCGCGCCAGGAATCCAAGGCAGGGCGTTGCACCCGATGCGATGGTAAGTGCAATAACGCGATAATCCGCGTCGGTTCGATTTCGGCAGATATTTTGGGCGGCGCGGCGCGGGAATGACGCCCAAACGAGCATGCGAGCGGACGGACGAGTTGCAGCACGTGGCAGGCCAGATCGAAGGCATTTCCATGCGCATTAACCGAACAGACGGTCGTCCATCACACCACCGTCGCGAGCGCAATTAAGCCAACCAGTGCCGCATGCAAATCGACGCATTGTCTTGACCCGAAGTGGCGCGATGTCGCCAACCCGCGGTTGGCCTACTTACGCTTTCGCAAACGGCGCACGAGGTCCCGAATCTTCCCGATTCGCACTTCCAAAATTCCACCAACCTTCGCTGCACTTGCAGTTCACTTGGCGATGAGCGTGCGCTTACGTGCACTTCGTATTTCAACTGTTATTCTTGCTTGGAACTGTCCATTCAAAGGAGAACACTAAGGTCAGCCGTTGCCAGGGTTGGGGACAAATAGATTTTTAAAATAATGTAATAGAAATTCATGTTTTTCTCATAAATGCTTGCAATCTGCGGTCTATTTATAAATCAACGATCAGAAATGATTTTCTATGCACCCATTTTTATAGAACCTGTTGGGCACAAAAGAAAAATTTGAATGTTTTGTAATACATGCTGGTCTTTCACAATATAAAATTGTATTATAAAATTATTTTAACCCTTCACACTCAATAGTCCCCTCTGTAGCTCCCCTGAAAATTACTCACTTACTTAATTACTTAATTAATTTAAACGTTTATATGTTTAATACATTGCTAAATGTTCAATTGTGGTATGAATAAATTCACTTGATTTCATATAGACAAAATGAAAAATGATATCCTAGCAAATATCCTAGATCATACGAAACGTCGAAATTTTGGTGACAACATATAGTTTCAAGTGTAAAGAATTAATTAACGTTTTAATAAATGTGACCACAGTTTTCTGAAATCTATTTAAAGTAGAAAGATACAGAAATACTCAGATATAGAAATACTTGCTCACCTAGTTTCTAGCTCTGAGAACCCTGCGCGTCTCAAAGACGAATAATAAATTCAGGACCGTTGAAATATCCAAAATTCTGCACAGCTGATAGCCATATTTCTTGAATTTTGGCTTCCCCATAGTGAAATTTTATTTATATTTGCAGACGTTTCTAAACCGCGCATACTCCACTCTGTCTAATTTTTCATCGCTTCCACTATTCCTCCGTGATCCACGGCCAATCACATCCAAAATAGTTTGGCTACACGTACACGAATTTTCTTGAAACGTAACGGGACTTTTCTAAATCAGACTTGTTTCGAATTTCTACCGACTAA
The DNA here is from genome assembly GCA_028455805.1 of Lasioglossum figueresi. Taxonomy (NCBI): domain Eukaryota; kingdom Metazoa; phylum Arthropoda; class Insecta; order Hymenoptera; family Halictidae; genus Lasioglossum; species Lasioglossum figueresi. The sequence goes on from CM052202.1 coordinate 13,475,647, forward strand.
CTACTCCAAGAATAGCCGAGACTGTCTTAGAGACAAGCCGAAACATGTTTCGAAATTCCACCGATCAACTACTCTAAGAACAGCCGTGACTGTCTTAGAGAACACTTGTCAGTAGCAAAACGAGCAAAGCGGGAATTGTTATTTTCATCTAATTCTGCGGATTCATCTACTTCAGAAGGTATAGATTTTTGTATCGTCTGTACGAAGAACATGCCAAAGATGTTGAGCCGCTCGAATTCCACCGAATGCGACACCTGCAAGAGAGCTGTGCACTTGAAATGTGAAAAAAGTGAATCAAACAATTAAGCCGGTTATTATCGAGCGAACAATGTTTTTCTTTGTCAGATCATGATCTATATAAGATGTAAATAGCCAATAAATATTGAATATAAGGCCTTTTAACTTAATTTCAACACTTACTTGTCAAAGTTTTTGGGGTGTCCCAACTTATATGGCAACATTTTCTTTTACGATACCATTGTCCTCAGAAAATCGGCTACAACCTATTATCAGTCAACGCTATCGTTATACTTTCTGCAGCGAAACTTTAGCTGGCAACTTTACCTTCCCAACGATATTTTATGAAAGTTTATAGCTAAAAAGCAAAACGTGTCCCGACCTTTACGACAGTCCCTTATACAATTTTGCAGAAAGATCCGATGTCCAGTAATCACAATCTGTTGGAATCACGAGCTATTCGTTCCCCTTCGACTCGGTTGCTAAACGCTTTATGGGGACGGTAAGTAGTGATGGGCATACAATACTCTGTCTTGCAAGTTTTCAAACAAATCAATCGCCACAGAGTTTCGAATCAATTCGATATTTACTCGAAATCAGAAATTAATGAAACTCTTGAAAGTCTCGAAGACTTGAAAGGGTGTAGGAACGAATTTGGACTTGACGAATCGATGAGTTGTGTGGTACACCACACCAACACTAGCGCGCTTACTATCCCAGAAAGCCTAATTTTGCGTTTTTTGGGCGATATTCGCATTATTCGACAGAATTTAGCGGAGCCGCGAGAAGAAATGCTGG
>CM052202.1:13477181-13591413 GCA_028455805.1 Lasioglossum figueresi
TTATACAAAATCGGACGATTTCCTCATTTTTGCAGCCACTTAGAGACTGACGTAATCGAAGAAATCGAAACGTTATATTGATAGTGATTTTTATTTTTAACTTATTAATAGACTGCGGACTTTATGCATTTATGTAAAAAAATAATAATAGGCCAAATACAAAACGAGAAAGACATTAGAAAAATACAAGGATGTCGTTCTACAATTTTCAACTTTTTAAGATAATTAAAAGAGGAAATACATTTTCATTTAATTTTGGTTTCTTACAATCACCTTCGACAGTTTTTATATTGCATAAAGATTCCCAGTCTATTTATTAATTACGAATAAGTAGAATGGCCCAATTCATGGCAATCGCCAACATATTTGTCCTCCCTGACGCAATGTTGTGTTCCACTCAAATTTAATTATTTTTCTTATGTCGGTAAGTGTTACCAAATTTTTCTAAACAATATGAAAGAAAGAATGAAAACACGCGTTTGTCAAATAAAACACAGGAAAACAAATTACCATCGCCACTAAGTAAACTAAGTTTCCATAAGCATGTTGTTGTGAGAATTTTTGAATAATGCACGAGTGTGTCCTGACTTGATTTCCGATCTGACGATGACACATATTCGAACAAATTGTAGATGCTCACCAATGCACTGAGACTCTCTAAAAATGGATTGCGAATATTTGTGAACAGTTTACAAGTGATCAGAATGGCTGCATTTTCGATGTTCGAGGATTGCGGGAGTGAAGTTACCGTGTTGATCGCGTCGAATACACCGAATTCCAGCATGACTTCACCAACTGATGCTACAAACTAGTAGCTGCAATAGTCGTAGGAACGCGAAGGCAGGCGATTTGAAGGCAGCACGCGAGCACGCGTGGACGAGGCGTGTAACAAACGCTTACAGAGCCAACGCCTCGCGTATCAACTCGCGAGGACGGGTTAGACACGCACCCGTCGATCCAGTATGTAGATTTGTGCAGGTGTCGCAGCGTTTGCTCCGCGTAGTTTTCAATTTTAATCAACCGCCGAGGGAAAATGGTGAACCGTTTGGCCAACGTGTTATGCTCGTTGCACAACCACTTTGGCTATTTAAAATATGCCGTCCGAAAGTCTAAATTTCAACGCATTCACTGCCAAATACGGTGACAACCTTAAACGACCACAATAAATATTTCCTAGTGTATATGGCACCTTTGTTTATGCTCGAAACGCTAAATTTAATGTTCTCAGATTGTAAATACTAAATGCGAGTAATTAAAAGTTAACCTTTAAAGGCATTTTTCCATTGAAAATTTTTCTTTATCTGTTCAGAGTGCTCTATTGCCAGCGTTTTTCTTGCAAATAATATTAGTAAAAAATAAAAGAGAAAAAAGTAATACTGGCCATTGCAAGCAATATTATCGCGTATGTAGTTTTTTGCACTATTTTTTTAAATTCAACGTGATCTTGAATTTTTTTAATCAAGTACAATCTATTTTCTCATATCATACGAAAGTGCGTGACAAGACAAAATCCACATTCTTCAACGTCATACAAGGTCAGAAATGGATGATACATTTGGAATATTTTTTACCGATGTGTTTACAAGTATACTGTATCGTCGACACTATAGTAAATTCAATATGACTTCCTTATGCATGAATGCATATTTCTGCTCTATTAATTCCATTCTTAATTAATCGCTTTCGATGTTGATTTTGGACGACACACAAATTGAAACACACACACACACACACAATTGTTACACGTTTGTCTGTGGATGAATCATCCAAGATGCACTTCTAAAGTGAAAAGTCTAAAATCACATTCAACGTCGCATCAACTATGTATTTAACATTGTCTTGTAACAAGCATCGAGCTTACTCTTCTGAAACAATACGGTGACAATCTTAAACGACCCCATAAAATCAAAATAACGTATTATAATCAGTGATGCGGGAACAGGAATCTTAAGTGGGTGTACCAAATTAATTCAAGGCTCTTTTTCATGTTGTTCAATTGCTACTAAAATAACTAAAATATATTCAAATCTTAAAAATATAATTTTCTATGATCTCACTGCATAAATAAGTGATGATGGAATTTAAATTTAAAATAATGTTAGAATTGGTTAATTGCAAGGGCCATGAATTCATTTCTACACCTAATAATTGATACCTCAGCCCTTGTACACCCTATACAAATTCTGAGAAACATTAGTTTATTTGAGTATAATATAATAAAAATACAATTTAGCTGTTCTTTTCCTAAAAAATTAATTTTCTTATATTCTTTGAATTTATATTGCAATCTAGAAGTCCATCACTTTCGACTAGTAATATGAATACAAAAGTTGAAACAAAACATTTAAAGATGCGTGAACATTTCGTGAATACTACGTTTGGTGAATAATTTCCTATTTTCTAAAATTCTTCTTCCGTTCATTATTTTCTGTCCACTTCTTTCGTAAATAAAGAACGTTCTTCTGTGATAGGAACATGTACCTTGTCTTCGAAACAATCGTTCATTATTTATTAAAAACAAATACTCAATACTGCTCTTTGCTATGGGAGCAGCGAACTCACCTTTAAAAATATAATTAAATTAGAAATATAAATCTCAAGGTATTTAATTTCGTAATTTTGAACCTTGTTATCTTAAAATGATCAAATATTTGTCTTTTCCATGGAATTTATTTAATTAATGTTCGATCGAATGTAAGATAACGAAGCTCAATAATGTAACATTTATTGACAAGCCTGATAAGTTATCAGCTCGGCACCACAGTGCGACGCAGCAATGAACGTGTTCAGCGTCCATCGTCTGAAAAGTTGCGTATGTATTTCATAGCAAAAAAGAATACGAAGAGCATTGTTCCCTAATATCATTTACATAGGGAAGCCTGACGACCGTAATGAACGGGCGCTTCCGTCGCGTCGATTAATTGGGAAATGATGTGTTTTCTTCCAATTAATGGAAAGGGAGCCGCGCGCATGCGATAGCAGTTAATTGGCTCGGCTCGCGGCACTTTGGTGGCCGGCATTAATTAGGAAAGCCATATATACCTGGCACGTTTCTGGATATTATTTGGCAGAAATCCGCGGCGGGCAGGTCTGGCTCTGCCGCCGCTCCGCGCTGGTTCGCTGGGATTTTTTTCTCCCGCCGCGCCACCAGCCTCGCCGGTCGATAGCTAATTACACATTTACCTGTCGAGTGGAATTGCCCCGCGGTATAAATTAAAATGATTTTAACCTTTCGCTGCGTTTTTCCACGGCGCAACAAACGGAAATAATAAATCGGCCCCGGTGTTCGGCACCGCGCGTTCAAACAGAGACGCCACGCCAGGCCACGTCGAGCTTTTCGCGAGCGTGTTTGTTTCATTAATATGAATGCGCGTTGGGGAAAAATAACGCGATTTTCCATTTAGTCTCCACCGCGCCGCGCCGACTCGATTTTCTCGTAGCTGTGCCCGCTCGTAATGAAGTAATTAGCGACTGAATGTGCCGTTTACGACGACATGGTGATCTAGCAAAAAGGCTGCTTGCGAATCAACGACTAAAGAACGCGGTGAAGAAGCTGATTATTTGCTTTCGCGAAATTTAAGTAGGCGACTTTGAATGTACTATACAGGGGGAGTCATGAAAAACAGAAAACCCGAATTTCTCTGTTGGTATGAAGGGTAAACGAGAGTTTCAAAAGTGAAATGAAACAGTTCAAAGGGGGCAATATGATGATATCAACAGATCTTGTGATTAACGTTTTTTTTTCGTCATTTTATATACAGGGTGAATTCGATAAAGCAGGACACCTAAAAATCTCCGTTACTTTTCGTTGTACAAAGTTACACTGTTTGAAGGGCCACATATAACGGTGCAAGGGAAAAAAAATTTCAAGGTCATTTTTATGAGATTTCAAGGTTATCGATGTTTTTTTAAATGGAATGATATATTTTCGTTAACGTAATGTTGTACCTGACAAAATAACGAATTCATGCATGTAACACAATATGACCTTCAAATGACCGTCCACCCAGAAAAATGGTATAAATAAAATTCAACGTGTCAGATTCATTTGATGTATTTCTGTTACGCCAAATGTTCAAAAATATTCCCTTGAGCTGCTATACATTCATTCAGCCGTGAAGTTACAGAACGTACTGCTGCGTAATTCATTTCTGAGGAAATCGACGCACAAGCCTGGACGATTCTTTCTTTCATGTCGTCTATAGTCGTTGGTGGTTCACTATAAACATCGTCTTTCAGTTTTCCCCATAGATAAAAATCAAGGGGTGTAAGGTCTGGTGAGCGAGCTGGCCATAATACGGGTCCGTTACGTCCAATCCAATGATTTGGAAACTTGTTATTTAAGAATTGTGTTACGACACGGGAAGAATGGGCCGGACATCCGTCATGTTGATACCACATATTTTCACGAATGTTCAAGGGTGCATTTTCCAGGAGAATTGGTAACGATTCTCGTAAAAATGCAATGTATTTTTCTGCATTTAATGTTCCGGTAATAAAGTGAGGCCCAATTATTTGGTTATCTAAAATTCCGCACCAAACATTGACGGACCACGGTCTTTGTTTGTCGACTGTCCGTAACCACCGCGGATTTTCAGATGACCAATAATGTAGGTTTTTTAAATTTATTTGCCCGTGATTTGTGAACGAAGCTTCATCGTTTATCAATTGTCTCAATCCCCACTGGCAAAAGTTTACACGATTTACAAAGTCTCTACCATGAAGTTCTTGGTGAATCGATAGGTGAAAGGGGTGAAATTTGTGTTCCTGGAGTATTTGCACTACACATTTTTGACTAATGCCACTTCCTCGTGCGATTTGCCTCGTACCAGCACGAGGGTTTGTATTCGCTGCTGCCAGAACATTAATTGTGTTTGCTTCATTCCTTACAGTCCTCACCTTTGTACGTTTTTTATTTTCGACACTACCAGTTTCACGGAATTTATTTAACAAGTTGGAGTAAACGGAAACTGATGGACAATTACGATTAGGAAATCGGTCCTTGTACAACTGCACGGCTTCTCTTAAACACTGTCGACTTTCTCCATAAATGAAAATCATATCGATCTTATCTTCCTTCGAGTAACGCATTGTGAAACCTTAGAAATCTTAGAAACTGTGGAAATCTGATAGCAAGAAGGTCTTCCGAGTAATTAGTAGTGGATAAACACGATTCTGTACGAACGTATAGGTGAAGGTATATCATAATTGTCCTCCTGTCAACACCGAATTTGTTATTATGTTGTGTATTGCGATACATTTGAATGTATAGCAGCTCAAGGGAATATTTTTGAACATTTGGCGTAACAGAAATACATAAAATGAATCTTACACGTTGAATTTTATTTATACCATTTTTCTGGGTTGAAGGTCATTTGAAGGTCATATTGTGTCACATGCATGAATTCGTTATTTTAAAATATATCATTCCATTTAAAAAAACATCGATAACCTTGAAATCTCATAAAAATGACCTTGAAATTTTTTTTCCCTTGCACCGTTATATATGGCCCTTCAAACAGTGTAACTTTGTCCTACGAAGTTTTTTTGTACAACGAAAAGTAACGGAGATTTTTAGGTGTCCTGCTTTATCGAATTCACCCTGTATATATATAAAATTAATTAACTAATATTCGTATATAAGCAGCTGCAAAATCACAATTAAAGGAACGGCCGCGATAAATTAGTTTACTTCCGCGAAATTTAAGTAAATGATTTCGGATGCGCTCGAAACTCTGTCGTTCTGACACAAAGCTGTATCGAGCGGACAACTTTAAGTGAAGGACAGAGATTTCATTGTCGCGGAAGAAATATCGTCGTCTTATATACCGGGATTTTATATTATTTTTATAATTTAATAGCTGCGAGATAGAATATCGCAGACAAATCGTTGACATTGCGGTGGTAGGTTAGCTCGAAGAAAAGTTTCCGGGGAAAATCTCGGAAAGGGAATTGTCCTGGAAAATGGGAGTAAAATTGTCCTGGTGGAAACCACTAAGCCAGATATTCGGAGCAACGAAAGACCGTTCCTTCCTGCGGTTTAACGTGACCCAACCGACTGCTCGTGAATCCTTGCCGATCTCGCGGGAACAGGAGATCCGGCTTGCGAGCGGTTTCGATGGACCTTGTGCAGGGAAGTAATTATCTCATGATTATTTGACCGGATGTCGCCGCATTCCGGCGTGGTTACCGGCATCGGCAGTTCATTTATCATATGCCCGGGGATATAATCGCTTGCATGTCTTTTCTTCCTTCCTTTTCTTTTCTTTTTCATTCTTTTAGACGAATAGTTTGATAATATTCTTGGCAAAATAGCAGAAAAATCGATCTTACTATATTGTTTCCCGAATGAGTCGATGTCTTGATGAAATTACCAGAAATATTTATACGGGGTGGTTCCTGAGATAATTCAAAGGGACATTTTCCTTTGCAAAAATGCAAAGGATCCAGCTTCGGCTGTGTTAAGGAGTTATTAATGAAAAAAACCAGAGTCCGGCTCGGCGGCCGGTTCCACTGAGTGTATTGTTGGTGCGGCGCCGCGGCGAAGCAGTGAACAAGAGAAAGAGGAGAAATTGATTTGGTTAAAGCTCAGTTATTCAACCGTGAATACACTTGCTGTTTCGAAATGTATGCTACGGAGGAGGCCGTAAATGTTGATTCGTGTTTTAAAAAATTCGCGAACGTAGTGAACGCATGAAAGGCCGTCGTCTAATTACAAGTACAGATGAGATTCGTAAGGGAAAAACGGACGGTCGGTTAGGGCACCTGGTAGATCCAAAATGGCTAAATATCCATGCGGACGATCGTCGCGAATGTGAGGAGGAGATCAGAAATGATCGATCCAAGGTTTCCGGCGCGGCAGATGAGGCGGTTTATGGAGCGTGTCTGTCAGCAGATCAAAATACTCGCTCTGCCTCCTTATCTGTCTCCTGTCTCGTCCTGTTCGTTCGGCCGATGTTTCCTCTCGGCAGTTTTTTTCCCCGCGTCCCTTCCCCGTTATGGAAGCCTAAACGCTGGTAACAGCGGAAAAGCATCCGTGGCGAACGTATACGTAAGCGGACGCACGTAACAGAGGACAAGCAGCAATATCGAGGGTGGGATTTATGGAGCATGACGGAGACTTACAACGCTCCTTGCATCCAAGGGGGCTTCATGGATCGCTGGATCGAGGGGACCTTGTTCCGCTCACTTTCGATCGTCCCGCGATCTTCTTCTTTCTGCACGATGACCGCCGCGGTGCACCGTTGCACCGCTATCTGCACCTGCACCCACGCTCGCGTAATCGGGGGACCGAGAACGTGCCCGCGAGGCCGAATAACAGTCGAATCCGGTGGACGCATGGGCGGAACGAACAAGAACAACGATCTCAACCGAGATTCCCTGCTCTCGATCCTCTTCAGGACCCACCGGAATATTTCCCTCCGAAAGTCAAAGAGATCTTCATCATTTCTCTGCCTGTCATATTCTCTTTTCGTTCTTTGACCTTCAGTTACTCGCACTCCATTTTCTGCATAACTGTTTTACGTGGAACTTTATATGACTCCAACATAAATAAATTTTTATTGTATAAAATAACTACTTCATTGCAAAATAAATATTTCCTAGTGTAGATGGCACCCTTGTTTATGCTTGAAACGCTAAATTTAATGTTCTCAAATTGTAAATACTAAATGCGAGTAATTGAAAGTTAACCTATAAAGGCATTTTTCCATCGAAAATTTGTTGTACGAAGAACTTATATCTGCGCAGGGTGCTCTATTGCCAGCGTTTTTCTTGCAAATAATATTAGTAAAAAATGAAAGAGAAAAAAGTCATTGTGGCCTTTGCAAGCAATGTTATGGCGTATGTAGTTTTTTGCACTATTTTTTTTAATTCAACGTGATCTTGAATTTTTTTAATCAAGTACAATATATTTTCTCATATCATACGAAAGTGCGTGACAAGACAAAATTCACATTCTTCAACGTCATACAAGGTCAGAAATGGATGATACATTTGGAATATTTTTGACCGATATGTTTACAAGTATACTGTATCGTCGAGACTACGGTAAATTCAATATGACTTCCTTATGCATGAATGCATATTTCTGCACTATTAATTCCATTCATAATTAATCGCTTTCGATGTTGATTTTGGACGACACACAAATTGAAACAATTGTTACACGTTTGTCTGTGGATGAATCATCCGAGATGCACTTCTAAAGTGAAAAGTCTAAAATAACATTCAACGTCGCATCAACTATGTATTTAACATTGTCTTGTAACAAGCATCGAGCTTACTCTTCTGAAACACACAATATTAAATACAGCATTCAGCAGCATATTCCAAAAAAGGTATAGCAACATGGCTCAGCAAGATAGTTTCCGTTCCAACGCTACAGTAATGTGTATTTTACATGTATACGTCAAGATTAAGAGTATAAAATATAAGGACATACAAGAAGATGATACTTAAAAGTCCTCATTTCGCATTTATTTCGTACATTTATTTCCATAATATATACATATATGTATAATTACCGTCAATTACAGAAACTTTTATGAAATTATGAAATTATATATATACATATATTTCTCATAATTTACCCCGTGTGCATAGCAGGCACAAAGTAGCAAAGTTTCTGTAATTGACAGTAATTAACTCCTTGACTCCAGGCGCGAGCCTGGCATTATTTTCGTTGCCAGCGTCAGTGGAAGATAGGAATCTATGCAACTATTTATCATCTCTGCGTAGATCTGACCTTAGGTAAAAGTTATTTGCATTTCATGTTAATTTGATCGTATATAGTTGACAGTTGCTTGAAATAAGGTAGTCGGTAAAATTAATTGAGAGCTAACTCAAATTAACGTTGACTTTACAAACTCATAAATTTACAGATTAAGCATCGCTGCAGAAATTACTATTAACGTTGGAGCACTGTAGCAGTGAGTTATTTCATAAATAAATTTCGAGAGAGATGTTAATTCGCTAGTTGTCAACTCGAACGAAGTGTCAAAGCTGCCATGATCGAACGCGTCGAGTTGTTTTCGATCGACCAAGCATGTATGGCTCGCAAATTACCCGGGGCCCTTAACATAGCCTATAAATTCCGTTTACTTGTCCGGAATGTGGGAGTACGGAACCGTTGAGTATCGTTCTGGTCCCCTACCGATTTTACAACACTCTGTGTCGCAATTGACGTAATTGCCAGCACAAGTAAATCAAGTCGCGTCCGCCGCCGTCGTCGCGTGCACGGATTCGAAATTGCTTCAACAGGTCGATGATCTTCCGGTTCGGTTAGAAAAATACTGCACTGCGTCCACAAAAGTCGATCAATAATTCAAGAATGTCCATTGTGTTGCATCGAACAGATAGAATGGATTAAAATCATCCGCGTCATCGTCCGAATTTGCTCACCAAAATCTGTACCAAACAGCCCAGGAAACAGAAAAATCTACCATCATCATTGGAGACCTACTATTGATAATTTGAAAGTATAGCAAGGACAAAGTCATAATTAGACAGTGGATCTTTATGAAAAATAAATGTATTCTACATCGATTGTGGGAAGTAGTAGTTAAATAAAATTGAAAACAACATAACAATATTCTAAGATTTTTTATATTTCACCCAATTAATTCGTTCATAAATGCATATAGGGATCCGCAGTCTAGTCATAATAGTCGCCATTTTGAGTGCTTTTGACAAAAGAAAGATATTCGTTTGGAACGACAGAGATGACATCATTTTTATTATTCTACGTTACTATTACTTAGAGTAGCTGCAACAAACTGTTTTCTATTCTATCTTATATTAAGCAAGCTACAAGCAATTATTTTACATTTATATTTATATAACTTAAAAATTAATAACTGTTTCCTTAATCTCGATCGACTACTTGTAAATAACTTAAATTGGTGCTTTCGGCGCAAAGAATCGATCCCATATTACTCACTAAGCAATTTTACAAAAAACTATAACATTTTTTTTAACGTTTCGGTCTAGTTTAAGACCATTATGAAGAAAAAATTTTGATATATAATTGCGTTTGCTAGGTGCAAAAACATTTAAAATTCAGTATTGTAAACACGTGTTGGCTAACTACCGGGATAATACAAAGAAAAAAATTAAAAATTAATTTTTTTATATACTGATAGACTGAGTATACTTTGCAAAATGCAAACAATTGAAGTGGCAATTAGTATCAGAAATCTTAACCTCTTAGTTTTTGTTTTATTAAATAAGTTGTTACGATTTTGTTTAACTTTTATTGTTGCCGAATCGGCAGTCGAAGTGGTAACAAACGATGATGTCATTATTATTACTTTCTACGTTACTGTTACCCAAACAAGCTGCAACAAACTGTTTTTTGTTCTATTTTCTCTTAAGCAAGTTACAAGTAATTACACGACTTAAAAATGTGTACCAACTTCGTTTATAATTTGCGACATGCAAAATCAATATCTGAAATAGTCTGAAATCAATATTTGAAACAGTATGACTACGAATGAATAATTCTGGCGAACCATTTACAAAATTGAAACGAATAGGACTGTTTCTGTTACGGAATCAGACTAATTTTAATGTCGATTATCGACGCGAGCGGCCAGATGCGAACGGGTCATCTCCTGGCAATCGACCGGTCCCCAAAAAGCCGGGCAGAATTTATAACTGGCCGATCTCTCTTCGTCTCGATGAACTTGTATAATCGTGGAATATGGGCGCGGTATCGATTCACCATAAAACGGAGGACCGCTTCATCGCATCGCGGCGAAACACACCGCGAAAATAACTCACTACGTTTCGTTTAACTCTCTCCGCAGATCGCCGCGATAAAATAAGCCATAAAATTCAACTACCTGTCGCGTTTACGCGAAACAAAACGGGAAAAAGAACACACACAAAAAAAGAACGAAGCCGTGAAAAAATAACAAAACTGCGGGGGCGCGAGTCGATAGGTCTGGGTTAGGTCACTGCCAATCTGAATTTTACAGAGGGTGCCCGATGAATCGGGCGGCAGAGAGAATCAAAAATACAACACGTCTCGTAAATTTATCTGTCCCACGGTTACACTGTTTCCAAGTGAAATTTGGAATTTTAAAATTATTCATGAAATTTACTATACTCGTGCCTTTGTGATCGACCTGCTTTTCACTCGTTCGCTGTTTTGATAAATTTGTTTCAATAAATTCTTCATAATTAGACTGCCGGTTTTTATGCGGAATAAATATTGAGAAAAGAAAATAAGAGACAAAAATTAAATGAAAATGTATTTATTTCCTTAATCATCGTAAAAAGTTGAAAATAATAAAACTATATCCTTAAATGCTTTTAAAGTTTTTCTAATTTTGTGTTGGATCTGTTCATTTTTGTTAGAATCACATCAAATATGCAGTCCATTCATAATTATTTCTATTGGTTGCAACATATATATAAAATATAAAAACAGTACCATTTTTCTGAAATGGTACATTTTTTTCCAACGTTCTATGTATTATACAATATTTGGTGTGAAGATTATAGATATATAATATAAAAAAGAGTACTGAAATGGTAAATTTCTTGAATAACGTTCTATGTATTATATTAGAGATTCATTAATTGCTTGTAAGGTGGAGTAAATGCGCCTATAAATGCACCCAACTATGCATATAATTGAACTATTTGGGAATAACGAAGAAGAAAAGGCTACGAAAATACAGCTAATAATTTTAAATCGCGTCATAGATCAATTTAATTTTCCTTGAATAAAGTACAGTGATAGTTATTTAGTTGCGAACGTGTTAATTCACATATTTCATTGTTCAGTTTTCAATGTTTCTGCGAAAGAATGGAGTATGCTGGTCGTTTCTTCTTCTCGAGCATCGCGTGACTGATTTCTTCTCGCTTGTCTTCCTCTCTTCCTTTTTTAGTATTCTTATGATAAAGCAATTCGTCGCTTGATAAACCTATCGTTGTTAACGCCCTCCGGACTGGCTGCTTCCCGCAAACGGAGATTCGATACCAGCAGCGACCACGAAACTGGAAAGCCACAATCTCGAGCAGGCAAAGATATCGCCTCACACAGTCACACCAAGATATCCCGACTGTATTCCGTTTAAGAAATCAGTAAACTTACGACCGTCAAACACTGGCAATGTAATATGTATGTAATTCCGTGCCAGGCGGCCGCGCTTTCCTGCAGCAAACTACTCGAACTTATAAAAATTATCATTCTAGCACGATAATTTTTATACATTCTCCGTGTATTATTATCATTTTATCATTCGGTATTTTCGCTAATGTGTCCAAAAGAAATGATTTAATATCACACAAATTATTAAGTGAACGGATACAATTTATTACCGTGTACATGAACTTCCTATAATTTTAATTTTTCAAATTACCTAAAGTATGTTGTTTAATCGATGGGAAATTATAGAGCGTATACACATTGTGCATTTTTCTTAAATACCTACGTTTATTGGAATTCATTATATGACCTTTCACATTCATGCAAACATTCATAAGGATTATACAAACTGATGCACACATTTTTTGCTGTATACATAAGGTTATTGTAACTAATATTATTACAGAATTATATAAATATGCTATTTATTGGATAAATTAAATTAAATTTTAGAAAGTTAAATGAAATTGAATTAAATTAAATTTTATATAGCTAAATTAAATTGAATTTTATATAGCTAAATCAAACATTCATAAGGATTATACAAACTGATGCACACAGTTATTGCTGTAGACATAAGGTTATTGTAACTAATATTATTACAGAATTATGTACATATGCTATTTATTGGATAAATTAAATTAAATTTTAGAAAGTTAAATTAAATTGAATTGTATATAGCTAAATTAAATTGAATTAACTTGAATTTTATATAGCTAAATTGAATTGAATTTTATATAGCTAAATCCAATTGAATTTTATAGTAAGGTTTATAGTAATTCCAGTACTTATTTTTAAAAAGTATCCAGCATAAATCAAGATATACATAGTCGTAAAATGAATTTTACAAAAAGATTCCCATTCGAAATGCTCGGTGTAGATCGGTTACCTCGATAAAGAAATGATCATTATCATTGTAAATTTGATATTTTAAAAATCTAATTTAACTGAGAGAAAGGTAATATAGAAGATAAAATCGGTCTTTCAAAATAATGAATTCTGAACATAAAATCTCTACTCGATGCTAAATAATTGACTGGACTTAAAATAGAGTCTCTCCACGATCCCGTACCACACAAGATGCCTGAGCAGGGTCATTCGAGCTCCCAGCGAAAACGGGAATATTTTCAGAGATCGGCAATTGAATTCCGCGACTTATGGCTTGTCTATTGCTCGGTCGCGTCGTTCCCTTGGCAGATAAATCCCATCAACACCGGTGGTCTACGGCGAGGCACGGCGATGGCTGGCGATGGCCGTTGCCATCATCCTCTTCCCGGATTGCGAAAGGAGGGATGGTCCCGACACATTTCGAACGACGAAAACTGTAACGATAGCTATGAATCGACGTTGTACAATGCGCGAACGGGCTCTATCGGGTCCGCGAAATTATCGCTCCGAGAACGCGAACGAATTGGCCGAGCCGATATTTATAAATTATACATATCGCGAGCGAGCGGCGCGCTCTCCGGCCTTTTGTGTTTTTGGACGACCGCTGCCCGACGATTTTGTTATTTATTAACGGCGATGGCGCGGTAAATCTTCGAGTTTATCGCGTCCCCATAAATTGCGACCCTTATTACAATCGATCCTGCCTCCTTCCATTTTTTTACTCGTTCACCACGTGCCGGGCGCAAACGTGTTTTTAACGTAGGTGGCCTCTGTCCCGTTTAGCCGGACCGTTTTTATTACGTTTTTCGCGATTTACAGGACCAACACGTTGATGGATCGTTGGATTAGCTCTGCTGTTTCTGTTCTACCGATATAAATTGGTAACGTGCTCCTGTGGCTACATTTCGTTCGGTAATGGAGCACAACTCGCAAAACGAAGATGTAATTTAAAAATTTAGTTTTGATTTATTTTGATATCTTGAACTGTGAAAAGGTTCGTAGAAAATCCCGACTTCCCTCCAGCGGTGGTGGAATGTGTTTTAACGAAGCACCAGCGATTGTTATCATTGGACTGTGGATCTTTATGCAAAATAAAAAATCACAAGACACAGGAACCATATATAAATTTCTTTATATCTTTAACAATTTTAATAATTCGGAGATTACATATGGACCTTATTACATCGTCTTATGTTTTTTCTTTTTTCATTTACGTTCACCCATTTTTGACGTAAATTCATAAAATCCGCAGTACAGTTATGAGCAGCCGGAAGATTCAAGACATTTTCTGCATCAATTGCAAGATGAATTTGCACATGTTATGTTACATATTACGAAAACAGAGATCCTTCTCTGTGTCAGAAGTAGTGATGGGCATTCAATACTCTGTCTTGCAAAGTTTTCGAACACATCAATCACCGCAGAGTTTCGAATCAATTTGATATTTATTCGAAATCAGAAATTCTTGAAGCACTTGAAAGTTTTGAAGTCTTGAAAATTTTAAAACTCTTGATAATCTTAATAAATGTTATACTTTTTACAATATTGGTACGTTCATACTGTTATTCGTCTCAATGCTGACATGACGTAATCATTGTTTCGTGATGGATGTAACGTATTTCAAGAGTTTCATTTAATCATTGTTTCGTGATAGATGTAACATATTTCAAGAGTTTCAATTCTTACAAACCATCCAAAGTTTTAAGGCATTCAAGATTTTCAAAACGTCCAAGAGTTTCAAGAGTTCTAAGCTTCGAATTATGTTAAAATGATTCGAATTTTTCGTCGTAAACATTGAATCGAAGCGATTCGAAGTTATTCAGATCCCATCGCTAACTCTGAGGACTGTGTCAGAAAGTGCAAAAGTGAAAATAATACATTCCCGTAAATCTTATATTGACGTAAGATAATCGTATTTTTATAAACTCTATGAAATCCGCAATTCGGTTATAAATATTGAAGAATGTTGTTGGAATTTTCATATTTTCTCGGATTCAATTTCGGATCCAATTTCGACCGTCTAAATGAAATTCTGCTTTAGTGGTTGCTGTGGTTCGTTTTTCGAAAGGAACTGGCGTAACTCATAGCAGAATTTCGAAGCAACCGAGAGTGCAAGTGTAAACGACAAAGATATTTGCATCGGTCGAACTTCCGTGGCATAACTTTGCAACCCCGGAGAGGCAATCTCATCCCGTGACCATTCACGCAATTTCCGTTGCGCTTTAACGGACGTACCTTGGAAATGTTCGTGGTTTGCGCCGCCGCGTTCGCGGTTTCACTCTTACGTACAACATGCAGCCTTGTTCCTTTGTCACGTTCTTCGTTTATAGTCTTTTTCAAATCGCATTTTCATCGCCCTAAAAATGTCATTTTTTAATTGGACCGCTGTTTTGTCTACGATTATTTACCGCATTCAGTGCCAACCATAAATATTCGTAACCGAATCTTTTTTACATCTGAATGAAATATGTATATCGTCAAGGGGTGGGACAATAATATTTTGTGCAAAACTCTAGCGATAAGGATAAGCATGACATTTCTTTCTATCAAAATTATACAGCATTATCGAGTGTTGATAGATAGCAAATTTTATGTATTTATACTAAAACAAGCCTGACACGTTAACTGTCCTGTGCACCGTATTCGCGGTTACGTTTTCAGTATTTACGGTGAGAAATGATAATTTGTGAACATTTAAACTGGCGATTTTGTGTTATTCTGCAGAACTAAAAGCTTACATAGCGAATGTTTGTTGTGTTAAAACAGTAATACACATATTTTCAACTTATCTCTTGCAATCGATGCAGAATGTTTTCGTTTTGTATAAACATCCGTGGTCTACGGTGTTAAATAAATTGTGTGTAACAATATTAAATATATTAAATAACAGTGCTAAATTGTGCTGAATTTTATTGTATAGTTCCTCATGAAACGAATATGTAGAAAAACAATCATGAAAAATAGACACTAAAATTTCTTGCTTGAAATATTCTGTTTTAATCGTCGATGTAAATTCGGAAGTTTAATAGAATAAGTCATTGGTCATATATGCAAAATAAAATTAACCCTTAGCACTCGAGCGACGACTCAGAGTCACCACTAAAAATTGCTGTACCATTATTCACAATATTATTTACATTATTAACACTTTACCTACCTGAAGCCAATTAATAGGATTTTCAATAATTGTGTTGTACCGAAAGAAAGCATAGAAATTTTCTTTTACAATTTTTAATTTTCTCACAATGAAAATTGCTGTTGCTATTGAAGGTTCCATTAAAAAGTGTTTAGCCATGTACCATAGATTTTTCAAAACTATGCAATAACCACCGGTCGGTAATGCGTTAAATATGTTAGTATCTAATCAATTGCTACACATTTAAGTATTGTATGGGGTGTTAAATCAATTTTATCTCCATAAAATGAAAAAAAATCATATACAATGAAATTATTCTAAGTCAGTCGGAAGAAATGTTTAATTTTCGTGTTAAAATAGCTTCGATTGGAAAGGGTTGAACTTCGAATAAAATCGCACGACCGACTCCCGGGTCTTTCGTTTCGCGAAGTTTCTTAAAACGACGCGGGCACATGCGCGCCTTCTGCACAGGTACCCCAAATTTCTGGACACGTTGTGTATGCAAATTCGTGCCACATGTCTAGCACAGTTCAATGACCAAAGTTGCTACAACACTCTGGCTTGGCTCGGCTCGGCGCAGCGCGACGTCATGAAGCACAATACAGTGCAATTTTCGTCGAATGCGCGATCGCGCCAGGTGCATACGGTTACGGAAAATATCCTCGTGCGCGACAGATTCCCTTCCGGCAAGACGAGCTTTCGGACAAACGGAAACGTGTCGCAAACCGGAACAACCCTGCGCTGGACGGCCTGCCTTTTATCCATATTTCGACGATGATTGTCTCTGAACTAAAATCGCTTTGGACATTACCGACGATTTTCGAATTTTGCTTTAGACCTTGTCACTTGCTTGTGACAATTGTTTAAAAATTCGTATCGACGCCTGGTCGTCCCTTAAACATTAACAAAACCATTATTCTTTTTTAGTAATTTCTTGTGCGAACTAAATCATGTTAAGAATTTCAGTGATTCAGAAATTTTTGTGTATCTCTGTATTTAATTGACGTCTGTTGATACGTCGAAGAATTTATTCCTGTTAATAATAATCTGCAGATAATCTGCTTGTTTCTCGAACATTAATAGAACGATTATTCTTTTTATCTATACATTAATTTTCGGACGAAACTGAATTATATTGAAGAGCTTCAATAAGTTAGGAATGTGTGTGTATTTAATTTTTTTTTCTATTAATACATTAATTTACGGATATTGTATAGCATGTGTTAGCATACATTAACTTCTGCTCTTCCTACCTTTACATTGATTTTTGATTAAATTGAATTAGTTTGGAGAATAAATCGGAAATTTTAATATATTTATTTATTTTTTATTGATGCATTGTAGCACCTATTTTATCTGCAAATATTGTATATAACGTATAACATACAATAATACTTGCTTGGCCCTGGAAGATTAACAAAACCGTTCTTCTCTATACATCAATTTTTGAAAAATTCCAGTGAATTATGAATTTTTGTATATTTATTTATTCGTTTTCCGTTGATACATGGAGTCGTTTATTTCTGTTTCATTTATCCGGATATATTAAATTATTCTTAGCCGATATCGTCCCGTAGACGAATAACAATCAATGTTACAGAAATAATAAACGGCGAGAAATGATTGTGGTCTCGTATCAGTCACGAAATACAGGATCACAACAGGATTTACGAAGAATGGGTATAACAAGAAGTTTCGTTTATTAGCAAGTTGCAAGTCTCGACTTGCATACCAAAGATAGACGCGGCTATAAGGGTTTTACGACGCAACAATGATCGTAGAATTATAGATAAAAGATTCACCCTTGTTTTCGAATGTGTAAAGAGCGTCGACACGGATACCGGAGGAATATTTTCAACAACGTCCCCATCGACGCCATAAAAAGTTATGCACCGATACTATCGTGCGCATAAAACTTTGATTCCATTCACTGGCGAATAGTAGAAATCGTTACGCGAAAGCGTTTTTATTGCAACGAGCTTCTCTTGGCGAGGTCTCGTAATCGTAATCCTGCGAGAACTCTGCTTTGCAACAACGAGGATAATAAACAATTTTTATAAAGGTCTACTGTAACCTACAACATGTTTAACCGCTTGCCGTATCATTTTCTTTACAGTTACAGTGATTAAAACGTCTTTATCCCCAAAAACTTCGTAAAAGAGAAAAGAAAATTTATATTCTGTGTGTGGCTACATTTATTTTAATGCTTAAATATTGATTAAAAAGAACGGCGTTACATTCACATTTGCTAGACTTTGTTTAGAATCTTCATGACGAGCGTGACTCGTTAAAATACGTCAAGGGGTTAAAAAACTAACCGTTTTGAACATCGAATTTTTAATTGTAAATGCACACATTCTGTTAATAATAGGTCGGGGAAATCCATGGGGGATTACCCATAACTCTGTTAATATTAATCGGATCTGGTATTACTTGAGTGCGTCTTGAAGGTGATACATCATAGAGTAATTACAAACAAGAAATTGTGATATTTGTTTGTTCAGTCAAAAGTTATTACGTCTTGAAAATTAGTGAAAACAAAGAAGAAATTCGATACACTTTAAAATTTTATTACGAAAAAGAAAAGAATGCGACTCAAGCTGCTAAAAAAATTTGTGTTGTTTATAGAGGTGATATAGTATCGGTACGTGTGGCACAAAGTTGATTCAAGTGTTTTGAATCTGGAAATTTTGATGTCAAAGATAGATCTCGTTCTGGTCGACCAGTCACTGAAAAAATCGATGAAATCATGCAAACAGTTGAGCAAGACCGGCACATTAGTAGTCGTGATATCGGAACTAAACATCGACCACAAAACAGTTCTAAACCGTTTAAAGAAGGCTGGATACAAAGAACAGCTGGATGTTGGATGCCTCATGAGTTAACATTGAAAAATTTAATGGATCGAATTTCAATTTGCGAATCGTTGCTAACGCGAAACAAAATCGAACCTTTTCTGAAACGGCTCATAACAGGCGATGAAAAATGGATGACGTATGACAATAATGTACGAAAAAGATCGTGGTCGAAGCGAGGCGAAGCTTCGCAATCCGTGTCAAAGTCCGGATTGACGCCAAGAAAGATGGTGCTGTGCGTTTGGTGGGATCGAAAAGGAATTATTCACAACGAGCGTGCTGCCATCCGGTCAAACGATTGATTCTAATATCTACAGTCAACAACTGGAAAGATTAAGTCAGGCAAACGAGAGAAAGCGACCAGAATTGATAAAGAGAAATGACGTTGTCATCTATCACGATAATGGCACACCCCACACATCTTATGCGACCCGTCAAAAATTAAAAGAGCTTGGCTGGGAAGTTTTGATGCATTTACCGTATAGTCTTGATATTGCACCATCAAATGAGTTGACATCAAAAGAGGTCTGTGAGGGGATTATGGTTTTACCTCAAAAAGAGCAAAAGGTGGTCGATCAAAACGACACATACTTGATTTAATAAACTTCATTAAAATATGGAAAAAGCTTGATTCATTTCTGCATTAAAATACGACGAAACTTTTTCCCCAATCTAATATCTTGGAATTATTCTAGGCCGCGTCTAAGTATATTTTACGTGAGAACAAATGATGTTTTTCAATAAAGATGAAGTATGAACTTTTGTTAATCCAGTATAGCTCGATTTTTGTTACGAGTGAAAAAAATTATGTAACTTAGAAATTGCAAATATCATCATCTGGATAAAAATCTCTGGTAGCACAGCGTGGTTGCAGAGTAGAACACGCGCAACATGGTTTGTGAGTTGAATACGCGCCGCATGCAGAAAATTGAGAAGAACACGCTACCACCGGTCCTGTTTCTGACTGGGAGTAATTATTTGGTCTGGGCAATAAAAATGGAAGAAATATCGTGTTTGAAAAAGCTAAATCAGGCATTGAGCGAACGAAAGGCAGAAATTACCGAAAGCGAAAAAGTAAAAACAGAGTGGTATACAAGAAACCGAGAGGCAGTGGCGTACATAAGACTACATACATTTATTTTAATTCAGTTAAAATCCCCTCGTTTTTAATTTTTACTTAGAATTTTACATAAATTTATATTTTAGACCTCTCAAACGAACAAGCGCACAGTGGTCCGGATCGAGAAATTCAGTGGCATTTGGCCTAAAATGAACTTTCTCGTATCGATATCTAATCAATTAACAATGCTTTTCTAAATGTCCATTGACCTCGGGAATGAAGAAATTAGTACAATTTCATAAATATTATAGTTGTAATAAACATTAAAAGTTGGACATTTTAAGAAGAATATTTTTTACGACAAAAATTGCTTCTCTTTAATGCGATGCCCTGACGATCCTATTTAATATTTTCTCTTGCTTTTTTTTAAATCGAACAGCAAACTTTGGTGATAAAAAATCATATCCTCTATTATAGTAAATGCAATAAATATTCTATTTAAAAAATAACGCACGATGCAGTAAGAAAAATTTGCGAAGTCCTATTTATTTAAGAGATTAAATCTTTCAAGATTAAACGAGTTTAAGTTTCTAACAAATTGGAATATCCGTAGGGAACACGTTTCCTTAAATAATCCCACAAGAATCATTTCCCGCCGCTGACCACTTTGTAAGTTATGAATAGACTGCGTATCTTTATGCAAAATAAAAATTGTCTACATTGATTGCAAGAAATAGAAACTAGATTGAATGTTATTTCTTCTCTTAATGATTTTAATAGAGGAGAAATCATATATGGACATCTTCAATTTTTAAAATTCTTCAACAATTTTGAATTTCATTTTCTCAATTTTGCTATAAATGTATAACGATCCGCAGTCTAGTTATGAATGATTATTGGATCGAGAAATTTGTTGACTCTTGACACATAAGAGAAGCAAAGGAATGAATAATTAATTAGTTCAAAAGTTATAACAAAATGTCACCGAATTTTCCGATCCAGACCACTAGAAAATCTTAATTATTATAAATTATTAGAAAAATAGTTTGTACACTTATATGTAAACAATTTTGTTTTTAATAAAAAAGTATCAAGGAAAATTAATTAAAAAATATTGTTTAACAAATACAAAAAATATTTGACTACCTATAGTTAAAGATGACTATTTTTAAAATATTTTTAGTAAAAGTTTCATTCCAATATCTCTAATGGTTCAAAAGTTATAACAAAATGTCACTGAATTTTTCGATCCAGACCACTAGAAAATCTTAATTATTATAAATGATTAGAAAAATAGTTTGTACACTTATATGTAAACAATTTTGTTTTTAATCAAAAAGTATCAAGGAAAATTAATTAAAAAATATTGTTTAACAAATACAAAAAATATTTGACTACCTATAGTTAAAGATGACTATTTTTAAAATATTTTTAGTAAAAGTTTCATTCCAATATCTCTAATGGTTCAAAAGTTATAACAAAATGTCACTGAATTTCTCGATCCAGACCACTAGAAAATCTTAATTATTATAAATTATTAGAAAAATAGTTTGTACACTTATATGTAAACAATTTTGTTTTTAATAAAAAGGTATCAAGGAAAATTAATTAAAAAATATTGTTTAACAAATACAAAAAATATTTTACTACCTATAGTTAAAGATGACTATTTTTAAAATATTTTTAGTAAAAGTTTCATTCCAATATCTCTAATGGTTCAAAAGTTATACCAAAATGTCACTGAATTTCTCGATCCGGAATACTTTGAGGCGTTACAGTTCGTAATAGAAGATAACGCTTAGGAATGATGGACAAAGATAAAGAAATCGTACGCAGGAGCAGCGGAAGACCAAAAACTAGACGTTAGCAAAGACTCGAGATTTCTGCGGATGGAGCAAATCGAATCGGTAAACGATTACATAACACGTGCCAGAGGACTTGCAACGAAATATGCTAAATCAACAATATAGAGAAATCAAGAGAACCCTCAAAACTCAAAGGGTAATCCTTTGCAAAGGAAAATCCAACGCAAGAATGCCCACACCAAGGACGTATCAGAAGGAGCTCGCCTATGTCGTGGAAAAACAGTCCACAAGAAATTGCTATGTGTGCGGAAAACCAGGACATCGGACGAAGATGTGTTGGCATCGGAGACACGACGGAAAGACACACCAGTATCAGCACAACGAATGGAGAGGCTGAGATGTAACGTCCGATACAAGAACGAAAGAATTTTGTACAAAAACAGCAAGTAATGTAGTCGGAACCGTTGAAAATAAAAACAAAATATGCGCGTTTAGTATTAACCCTCGCAAGGTAAGATCTAATAATCCATACTCTGGGACAAAAAAATAGTCTATTTTTCATCATTTGGTACATTAACACTAGGTTTGCGGAGGTCTAAATATAACTATTTTACATTAATTTATAAACATAACAAGAATGTGTCTATCAAAATTTTTGGCCATTTTCCGATAGTATATACCACAAGAATTTAATTTGGTAAATAATTTCTCAGGGAAGCATCTTTACAATCTTAATAATTGCAAATTAAGAATATTAGAATCCGTCATTTTGACGGGTCCCGTAAACCTAGTGTTAAACTGAAGAAAATTAATATTTTGTAATATGTTAACATTATCTGACATGCCTGTACGTACAATGTACTGAATATCATCCACAATATTTACTTTAATAGGATTTTCGAAATGAAAACGTAAATATAGGATCCCATAAGCGGGACAAAATGATAGCACAAATAGCAGTTTTACATTTGTCACTTGTGCAGAAGTTACGAAGAGCAAACATTCATTGCAAAACGTAATTGATAAAGTAGGTACTAGCTCTTCTTTCGTACTTATTTAATAAAACAACATACTAAAGTGTTAAGAATGGGTCGTGGAAAAAGACTAAGTGTATGTGAAATACGTACGATATTGAAGTTAAAGGAAACAATAGTGAATTACACAAATATCAAGAATTGTAAATAGATGCCGAAAAGTTATTATGTGCTTGTTAAAAAATCCTGAAAATTACGGGAAAAAGAAGAGTTCTGGGCACCCACAAAGTTTAACTGCCCGTGAAAAACGTGCAATATTGAGAACAGCATCAAATTCGTGAATGACTGCGAGACAAATCGCTGAAAGTGTCGGCATATAAACTAACGGAAAGAATGTACGTTGTATTTTACAAAAATGCAAGCACTTGTCGTGAAGAGAATTGCAGAAGAAACTTTGGTTACAGAAGGAGCATAAAGCGTTCCGCTTACAATTTGCCGAGAAGCGTATAAATATGAGGCCAAAGTGGCGAAGAGTCATATTTACTGACGAAAAAAGTTTTAATTTGGATGGTCCAGACGGCGTAGGTTACTACTATCATAATTTGAATGAAGAACAGCAATTTTTAAGCCGTCGCCAAATGGGAGGCCGCTGCGTGATAATTTGGGTCGATATTGGATATTGGGGTAAAACAGAAATCAAATTTATAAAAGGACGAATGAATAGTGAACGGTATATTGAAATGATAACTGAACAACTAAACATTTATGCTTTAAGAATTGCTGCAAATAAATACATTTTACAACAAGATAATGTCGCAGTCCACGCGGCAAAAGCGGTCAAGAAATACTTTTCTACAAAAATTATTCGTGTTTTGGAGTGGCCAGCAAGATCTCCAACCTCAACATTATTGAAAATTGTTGCGGACATCTTGCCAGAGCCGTATACCAAAATGGCAGACAATTCCAAAATATTAACGATTGAAAACAGTGCATTTTGGACGAATGGGATAATATTAGCCAAAACATTATTAAAAAATTGTATAAATCGTTACCAAACCGAATGGTTGAAGTCATTATCTGTAAAGAAGTTCCTACAAAATATTGAATATTGATTTTTATCGATTGATTCTGTAATATTTGAAGTTCTTCGTTAAATGTGCTATCATTTTGTCCCTCTATATTTCGTTAATAATTCTACTTCTTTCAATAAGAATAAATAAGTTAATGAAGCTTCGTTTCATTTTATTCATATATCTTAAGAAAGACACTCTAAAAATATGTGTATAAAAAAATTGAATTTCTAATGTTTAATAAACAGAAATTACAATTAATTTCAAAATGTGCTATCTTTTTGTCCCGCAGTGTAAATAGTAAGGTAAAGTCTCTAAGACTCCGACAAATAAATTTCATAAATAGCCACGTTTTTAATCAATTTGGGATAGAGAATAACACAGGATAAAAAGTAAACAAACAGATTTAATTTTATTCATATAAATATTCTTTTCAAACATCTGAAGCTTCAGACAGAGTTGTGCAGAATTACAATTGAATTACTCCAGGAATTATAATTACAAAGTAATTGAATTACATCGTAATTCCGTCATATTGTAATTTATAATTCAGATCTTCGTTCAATTAAATTACAATGTAATTCGTAATTGCAATTGGAGTACAATTATAAAATACTTTTGTAATTATATTACATTAATTCCGAATTACGAGGACGAGGAATAGAAAATACGCCACATAAACAGTAAACAAGTATATGAAAGAAAAACATAAAAATATATCGCACTTCCTCGAAGATCTGGGCTATAATTTGGAGAGATGTATTATAATTAAATTGTATTTCAATTACACATCTGATTGACATAATTAGTAATTGAATTAATTGAAAGGTTTGAATTATATAATTCAGTTACGACGTAGTTGAATTACTATATAATTTAAATACAATTTAATTCAATTGCGTAATTCAATTAGAATGTATTTGAATTAGTACAACTCTGCTCTGAGATCCCACATTACCTTGCGAAGGTGAAGAATACGGACGACGGAGGAAATATCCAAAAATTTATCTATATTTTTGGCTATTTGATAGCGGCGCGACCAACCATATGGTAAATAACTTAAAATGGTTCAATGATATCAATTTTCAGAGCAGCGAATTCCGCCAAGCTGGGGAGAACTCTAAGCTAACAATAAGTTACGAGGGGATACGTACTGTCGCAATTAGAGTGAGAAATGAAAACAAGAATGTCATGATTAGACTGCGGATCTTTATGCATTTTTGTTGGACGAAATATAAAAAAGTAAAAGATATAAACAATTCAAGAATGTTGTAATGTTGCTTTTAATGTAACAAACTCGTTAAGGGATGAAATCAATTTTTATGTTATTCCTGCTTCCTACAATCAATGCAAAACATTTTTATTTCGATTCTCTTCGTACCTAAGCTAAGGGAGAAATTATCCAAAACAGTATTAACGTCGAAAGGCCACATACTTGTACAAGGTGACAACAAAATTGTTATTTACGACCGTGAGGGCTATACCGTAATAACCGGTGAACTTCATGAAAAACATATTAAATTCTTAACAGAACCGCACGTCGATAAACGCGGCATTTACGAATCGTAGAAACGTAGAAAAGGCGGAAAATAATTTTGAAATTTAGCATAAACGGTTAGAACATATAAATAATGAATACTGAATGAAAATATGTAACGAAAAGTTAGCCGTTGGTATACATGTAACTTACTTTGATAAAGAATTATTTTATAATAAGTACTTGAGTCTCGGAAAGATAAGTAAAAACCTCATAAAACGATAACGACGGTTTAAAGCAAGGTATCATTAGAATTAACTTATTGTGATGTATACGGTCCTTTGCCTATTTCGTCATTAAGCGATCTTTAAGAAAAATAAAATTTTTTTACCTAAATTGCAATAATCTCGAGTGAAGTAAAAATTGATTTTCTTTCCTAATGTGTTTAATAGATTGAAACTGTTGTAAACTACATCTACACATTTTCCCCATAAACGCATTAAATCCGTTGTCTACATATTAGTATTTGTACACGAGTACTCCGGAATGTGTTTCACCTATTTCTTAAAACACATAAACGGAACATTTGTAAAATTAGTCGCGTTCAAGCAGAAATACGAGAATATGTTAAATACGAATATCAAAAATTAAAACAGACGACGGCTGTGAATTTGTGCATCAGAATTGGCCGCAATACTTAGAAAACAATGGAATAATGCATGAGAAAATTATCCCTTACAACCCTGAGAATAACGGCAAAGTGAAAGGGCCAACGTCTAATAGGTATTAAGCTTAACCCTTTGCACTCCGAATTATTTTTCAATTTTATTGGCAACAATTCCCTACTATATTAAGTGTTTTATTTGAAATTTACATCAAAGAACAGTTCCTTGACTGCTACTTATTTTAAACAATTTCGTGTACTAATTATATTAAGTATAGCTCTAAAACTTTGTTGTAATTTATATTTGAGGAACTTATATTTGTTTTTAACTGAAAAATAAGAAATTAAATAAACAAAGGAAGAACCTCAAATACTACATATAAGAACCAGTTTCCTTTACATTTTTCTTTCTGTGTTTAAAGAGTTTAATAAGAAAGGGTTAATAAACATCGAGGAAATTTATTTTAAATGTAAAAATTCAAAAGGTGGTTAACCGATTTGGTTTGTGGAAGACACGTGATTTTGAAGTTAGACGAAGTTGCAAATACAGTTTAAGCATTGTTGCTAATTTTCAATAAAATTCTATGGAGACATTTATTGTTTCCACAGCACCGGCCCAGTCGTATTTATAGCAATTCCGCAATCGAATAGGCAGTAGATCGAGCGCGATAACGATGTTTGCAAGATGATGATGTCAGGGGGTGGTAAGGAAAATGGCGCAGAACACGTTCGTGTATTCCCGGCGAAAACTGCGCGAGTGCAGGAGCAGTTCCGCCGAGGGATGAATTTTTTTCATTCGTCCAATCCGCACGGCATAGGAGGAAGATGGCGTTTGCCATAATTTATGCACCCCACCTTCACGTGCGTGATTTTTGTTTAGGGGCCGTCTACGTACGTGACATGTGGAAAAACGGGCAGATGCTGTAGCCCAAAACTTTCGAAATATTGAACCGTTCCGAATGCCGTACCGATTTTCAACCGAGGAAAAAAAACAAAAGAAAATGGCGTTAAAACGATACTGTAGAGCAGTTAATAATTCTATATGGAAATGGAGATTATAAAAAAACGACGCATTAAATACTGTTTTACACTAAACCTACCTCTGCCGGTCAAATGACTGGTTTTATATTTTTCATTTTACAATTATTGAAGTTATTTAGTTGCTTACACGGAAATTGATTGAACACATTTCTTTATCCAAGCACATATTGTACTAAACATTGCACAAAATTTAAATAAACAGAGCGTTTTTAATTGCTTTTAGCGCTAGGTAGTTTTAGTGTTAAAAGTGACGGCATCAAATACCTCGCGACAAACATAGTATCACTTTCAATTCTAAGGAGACGCGAGGCTAATCGTTCACGTTGCAACTAGCGAATAATTGACAACCGTTGATAATATGCACTTATTCAGCTGTTGACGTCGACACTGGTCGTTCGTCTTTAAAAAAAAGGCTATTAAACAATTTCATCGACTTTTTACTGTCTCCATAACTTTAAATAGAACGCGAAAGATAGCGACGCTCGTTTTCAGAATGAAGTGCAACGCTTTACCAGTTATCAGTTCTTTACACAGCCTGGTATTTTCATTATGAAAATTCAATTATGAAAATTGAGCGCGTTTATCGATATAATTAAGCACGAATAGTATACATAAAGAGGAAATACACACACAATGTTTGATGATTGATGTACACACAAATAATTATGTACCAGTTTATCGTATATTTTAATTGCTTTAATCATTACGAATGAAGAAGTTTAAAATATATTAGGTTATGTTCATATTTTAAAATACTAGTAAAATTGAACAAAATTGGGCCGCATTGATAGAACTTATTAATCATTTTTAACTTTTTTAGATATAATAATAATAATACATAGATACTTATTAATTCTTGATTTCCAGAACAAACAGATTAACATTCCCAAATACGAGATAAATTTCTATTTTCAGAGCAGGCTACAGTACATTAAAGTAATTCTTAATAACATACAATTACTTAAAAAAAATTACTGCATCTGCATTTATGCACTTTTGAAGAGAGAACGGTTTTGACAAAATAGATTTTACACATAACTATAACTATAACTGCAGAAAAACGGTAAAAAGGAAATGTATATAACGAAATACAACGTAGACAGTTAACTTACTGTAAGCAATAATTAGTTGCCTGTACGAAGCCATTCGATTTTTGAATAAAGTAAAACTAGATGAAATCTCAAACTGTGGGGCGTGGCAAAAAAGTATGCGAACAACGGACCACCGACGTGTTAACGGCAAAACGGACACTCCCGCTCAAAAATATGTGTGACACTTTGTTGCATGTATAATTTATTTCAATAGTACTTGAATAAATAAAAGTTTCTTCGGCAGGGCTAAGCCTGTTTCAATCTACAATGATGCATTAGCGTGGTTTGCTATCTTCTCAAAACAATAATAATAATTATTGGTGAGATATTTAATGAATTTATTATTAACTGTATAAACCAGACCGCATAAAAAATGAAACGTGTCGTCCACATAATTTTGAGCGGGAGTGTATATATCATAGACATAAAAATAATTCTTTTATTTATCGACAAAAGTATTAGAGAAGTTTTATAGAGATATTTAAAGTTGGTACAGAAAATTTCGAAATACGAAACTCACATAATTATTGTTAAAATATATATTCTCTGGTACTGCGTAAACTAGTCCGCATAAAAAATTAAACGTGTTGTCCACATATTTTTGAGCGGAGGTGTACGTTCGCCGACGAAAGAGATAGCAACTGCGAGCGGAACAGGCTTGGAGAAAAGCGCGGGAACGCACGACCCCACCCCTAATGCAAATATCCATCTGGAGCCCATGAGCGAATACAATTTGTCGAGGAAAAATGGTGCGCGTCGTCACCGTGAAAAATATCATGACGACCGACACATGCTAATAGAACGACGGGGACCAGGATCATCCTCCGCGCAATGTCTTATCTCCTGGGGAGTTGGTAACACTGGTAAAAACCGACACGGGGCCAAAGGGGGTGGCTCGAAAGAGTGAGGGACGCCGAATAATCACCCTTGTACCGTGTCCCCGTTCCCTCCTCGAAGACAGTTCGGCTCTCTATTTAATCTCGAGGTGACAAATGGCCGTGGCACTGATTCGGTGAGTCAAACATAATCCTGTCACCGCATGCAAACATCGATCGAGACCAATATTAGCCGTGCGCTATCGACGACCCCCAAAAACCCCATCGACATTTTCCATCAATTCAAATCGGAGATCGAGTAGTTCTAAAACTTTTCGATAGGTTTTATAAACCGTGGACATTTTTTTTCAAACCCTTGCCCTAAAATTTTCTTCATGGGTAATACGATTAGAACTTCTTCAGCCACCAAATGAATACACTTCTTTTTATGTGTTTAGTATTAAACTGCAAATCTTTATGCAAAAACCACATCAACCTTCGTTTCTATTTTAATGAATTAAATTTTCATTAAAATGTTTTATTGTAGGAACTTTCATTGCAATGACTTCACAGAGTGTTTCTGTTTCTTTTATGGGGAAGATTCTTTTTTAGAAAACGTTCTAATTAAATTGTTTTAATGGCAATTTTATTATACAGATTGTAAATTGTATGTCTCATGAAAACATTTTTTAAAGAAGTTCCTGAAGCTAACAGTTGTTTTTTAAATATTTTTGCTAAAGGAAACATAAGTTCGTACAGAATTTTTTTAGAAACAGAAGTACGTGTCTGCTTAAATTATTCCATCTAAAACATTTATACGCATATAAAGCAAACTCTTGAATATTTTAAGCTTCATTTCTCCTTCGCTCGTTATCAGTTTGCATAATCGTTTGATAATGTTTAAATTTTCAAAAATTATTAGTCAGAAAAATTATTGTAATCGAAGGAACTGTAATTATTCGTTTATAAATCACAAATATGATCGAGAAATCGGCAAAATTCAACAGGTATTAACACGAGTTCGCATTATTTCATCGAGCGAATTGAAATAAAAAATCTCTATTTTCTATAAAAAAAAACTATAACTCTGCTTAAAAATAAAATACAAGGTACAATATTATATATAAGATATTATTAAAAGCAAAGCATCGTTTAACGTACAAAAGTTTTCATCAACGATCTCCGATTGAAGAAGAATTTTTAGCATTGAACGCATTGGATTTTTCCTGTTACGGAATTGTTAGACAACTTGGAAAGTGGGGAGTCAACGAGTTCGTGACTGC
The DNA here is from genome assembly GCA_028455805.1 of Lasioglossum figueresi. Taxonomy (NCBI): domain Eukaryota; kingdom Metazoa; phylum Arthropoda; class Insecta; order Hymenoptera; family Halictidae; genus Lasioglossum; species Lasioglossum figueresi. The sequence continues at coordinate 13,507,498 of CM052202.1, forward strand.
ATTCCTCGAACTTGAGTAACGTTTGAAACCTGTTCCGAGTATACGAAGTAGAAATGATAGAAGTTGAAAACAGGAAACATTTTCGAATGCGACGTGAATAATCGGTCGATGTTCGGAACGTACGTCTACATCGAAGTCCGTCAATGTTGGGAACGCGATAAATTTTTTCCTGACTGCACGAGGCAACGTGGAGTAATGTTATCATTAATCGGTGAAAAACATCGTCTTATCATCGACGCGCGTATTGTCAATACCGTTTATCTGTTGGCCGCTCGGCGTGTAGAAATATTGGTTTCACGACAATTTATTCATACCGTTTCTCCGAAAATATCTTTCACTGTTTTTATTGAACTACTACATAACAATTCAATTTCGAAACGAGAAGTTGTGAAATAAATGACACGATCGTACGAATGCGCGAGTTGGCGTGAAATTCTGCGACGCTCGTGGAAAAAGTGCAGGGTCATGTCACTGCACAAGCCTGTGTCGCGACGAATCGATAATTAATCGCTAATGATTAATCCCAAATGATCCGACTCGACTGGAAATAGTTCACCGATCGAGCCTCGGTTTACCAAGCGGTAAACAAATGAAACTGCAAAGTGCCTCTCCTGATCACAGGTTAACTTCTGTCTAATAAGTAGACTGTGGGTCATTATGCAAATTCGCGTCTGTAACGACTGAATCATGAAAACAGAGATTAGACTCTTGCTACCTCGATAAACGCTTGTGCTGGAGAACGAATAACGTCGCATCTATGCTCAACTTCGATCACAATTTTACCTCACAAAACTTACACTAGTTTTTCCCTGAATCTTTCATTTAATGCAGACACTGCGTTAAACAAACGAATACAACGCTGAAGAAAATTATTCAGAAATCGTCGAATCTTTTCCAATTTCTCAGACTTTGCAATTATATTACACTGGTATATTTCAAAACTGAATTTTCAGAAATGGAAACTGCTCCCATGTTAATTCATAAATCTCTACTTACAAATCTAGTTTCAGGTTTTTCCACAAACTATTTCTTCCAAAGATATATTTCACTGGAAATGTCAGCATTAGAACTCTATTAAATGATTAAATACTAAGTTAAAAGAAACTATTCGCAAATTATCTAGTCTCAGGTTCTCAGAACTTTCAAGATTCAAAGTTGCTTTTTTCAATCGAAAAATTTAACCTCCTATTTATTGTTCGTAATTTCTTAGACGAACGAAAAAGCTTATTTTCTTCGTATGCCAATGCAGTCTCTAATAATGGCCATGTATCGACAACAACAAATTAAAATGTTATTTCGGTTTAAAGGAAACTATACATATTTAGTAAATTATGTTTGAAATCTCTATCACGAGTCTGACTCGATGTTATTAGATGGGTTAACAGAAGTATTTCAAATCTCGAATTTCGCGAACAGAAATTCTCACCTTGAGCAATCAAGTTATAAACAAGGAAACTTTTATCATCGACAAATTCCACGAGCAGAATCCACTCGACGGATCCACTGTATCGAATAATACTCGAATAATTTAACACAAGACGAAAGAAAACGATTAAGATTTGAAACCGCGCGGTTGAACTTTAATTATTTCGAACTCTAATATCTAAATTCTTCACTGTCCGAATACTTTCCTACAATTTAAAACGATCCACACGATTTATTGTGCAACTCCATAATGATTTAGTTCAGCACCTTACGAATTAATAACGTTAATACGAACAACTCTACCGTGCTTTTTCAGTAGACACACTTCACAGGAAAATTTCAAATTTGAATCTCTATGAGATCCGGCACAAGAAAGTCGCATCTCTACGAAACCGAAATGTGATCAGCACCATAGGAATTAGTAACGTTGATACGAATAACCAAGATTCGCCGTGCTTTTCCAGTAGACACACTTCACACGAAAATTTCAAATTTGAATATCTATGAGATCCGGCACAAGAAAGTCGCATCTCTACGAAACCGAAATGTGATCAGCACCATAGGAATTAGTAACGTTGATACGAATAACCAAGATTCGCCGTGCTTTTCCAGTAGACACACTTCACAGGAAATTTCAAATTTGAATATCTACGGGATCTGGCACAAGAAAATCGCATCTCTATGAAACCGACGTGTGATCAGCACCATAGGAGTTAGTAACGTTAATACGAATAACCAAGATTATCACCGTGCTTTTTCAGTAGACACACTTCACAGGAAATTTCAATTTTGAATATCTACGGGATCTGGCACAAAAAAATCGCATCTCTACGAAACCGAAGTTTGATCAGAGTTCACAGGGAAAGATCGATGCACCGCGAAAAACGTATCCTCGGCTTCGCGATCGTGACTTACTTGAACGAAATCGCCGGTGCCGGTGATCTGGCACTGATCGCCGATAAATCCTCCGGTTATCAATCGTGGCCTGCGTCCGTCGGTACTTTTCCGTGATCGATTCCGCGGATCGGTCTCTATCGTTTCGTTTCTCACTTGTCACCCACTGCGATCGACGATCTTTCGGCAAGTCCAAGAGCACGGTATGAAGTTCCTACTTTCTGAACACTACGTAGGAACTCTATACCTCGCTGCTGGATCTCTACCATATATGAATACTATACTCGTCGATAAGTCCCCCGCGTTTTCTCTTCTCTCTTCTTGCGAGCTCTTGCTGGCTCTCGGCACTTTCGTCATCGCACTGGCATCGAGCACTGATCCGTTCGTCCCATCGATCCGTTTGCTCTTCGATGTTCTTCGAAATCCAATCTTCCAAAGAGAACCATGTGGAAATACTCCGGAAAAGATTTCTAAAAGACAGGGTCAACGCGAGTTACTGAAAAGGAGCAACGATCTAAGACCATGGGAACCCGGTAGACACCATGCTCCATCGTTTGTGAACCGGCGATACACAAAGACCGAGCGAACTCGGAGACCTAACGAATCTAGAAGAATTCGAAGAACGAGGATTGAACCGTTCAAGGACCTTTCGAATCGCTATGGCCCAGCTAGAACCGCTACACACCGATCACCATAATGCCCGAAAACCGGTTTCCCGAAATTCAATTTCTCCCGAATCAATGGCGAGCGTTTAACGGACCGTTTAAGAAGTTAGCTAGCAGGAACTGGATGATCCTCGAGGACTTTAATCAGCCAAAGAGTTCCGCAGCGGATCACCGTCTGTGAAACCGCGATTTAACCATTTTACAACGAGGATGTTTAAAAGCGAACGCGCAGTAGGTAGCAGCAGGTTCTGGAGGACTCTATCAAGCACTAAGTGTCCCAGAGTAGCGGATCACCGGTTCTCGAAGAGTTTCCGTCGATTTTTCGGATGAAAGTCCAGATGGTAATTCGCGGAAAATCCTAGCTGCTGGTGGATTCGATTGATCCTCGACGTAGATGGTAGCTCACGACCGGTTGGGATGACACGATCACCTGCGATTTCGACTCCGTTCACCTCGAGCGAGGATCAGAGACCTCTGAGGGAGGGGAAGAGCTGGTGACTACGAGGCTTCGAACGACTTTATATGTAGAACCTACTCGCACAGAGACCCGCGGAGAACTGAAGAGTTCCGAGGGGCACCGGCTAGGAGCACACATGACGAAGACACACACGGCCCTCCCGATCTCCCCTCCTTCAGCCCGACGTCCACCAGCGACGCTGACGCCCCTGGCGGTGAGGAATGACACGACGTCCGAGAGGAACAAGACGAAGAAGACGTCGAGGAAAGGGAGACGGGACAGGAAGGAGAGGATCGCGGGCGTGGATCTCTCGATCCGCAGCACACGGGATCGAAACTGTCCTCCGACCGCCGCGCCGCGGAACCAATCAGAAATTTCGACTGCTTCTGACCTCCCTGAAGAGCTGCCGAGCTGAATTTTTAGTCAATTTCAGAGGAAATCGCTGGGTCAGGTGTCGAAGTTTATAGATTCGGAGTAGGTAATATATCTGGCCGTCCGTGGAGAGGAGAAAGGATTGTAAACGTTGCTTCGTTTTGTTGAATCTTCAGGAAGTATTTTGGATTTGCTTGGGAAACATTCTGGAGCTTGTTGGTCTCTAGCTGAAACAGATTAGCTACACCAAAACTGAAGGTTCTTCGAACCACCATTTTATTGACGATTAAACTTGTCCAGCTGTTGAAATTAGTCTTAGCAGCGATAGATTAACATACTCCTTCGAGTTTGTTAAAACTTAAAAATTTTTGGAGCTTCTCGATTTTCAGCTGCGAGAGATCGGCTGTTCCAAAAATTGTCGAGAAGCTGTCAGAAATAATGGAATGCTGTTTAAAATAATTATATGTGTTATTCACTGTCATCTTGCAGACTGTAAAAATATTCCAAAATTAGTGTTAATAAACACGTTACTCGAATTCTGTGGGTTCTTCTGGATTTCTGTTGAGTTAGGGAAACATTCTCTCGGAGTTGGTCTCCAGCTGATGATCAGCTGCTCCGAAAAATGCTTAGACATTGTTGGAAAATGGCCGAATGCTATCGTGAAAAATGAACATGTTATTTCGATCGGCATATACCGAAATAGCACGATATCATTGCGAACGAGATAAATCGCAAGGGGAAGGCACTTTCAATGAACCCGACGAAGAAGCGGCCGCGTTACTATGGACAATCCAACGTTCAAAGGAAAGCCGAGTCAATTGAGCGATTCGATTACTGGACGATTAATAGCATTGGCCGTCGGTTGCCTCGCACTTAAATGCATTAGCTCGATCGACATGACTGCTACTGTGTCAGTCGAATGATATCATTGTTGCTGCCACGATTTACGCGAAATCAACCCTTCCACGCAACGATTTGAAGACCGTTCAACGGCCTCATGGCTATCCTCAAATAACATCGATATACCACTTAATTTTATCTTCAATTTTCCAGTTTCATTATTTAATATATATTTATCTGAAAGCAATCCTTATGTTTCAATCGCGCTTTTCTATAGAAATATGTAAATTAATGAGATTCAATACATCAAAATTCTGTTTAATTTACCGTCCAATTTTATATTCTGTTTATTTGTTCACTGTTATACGCGAGCCATTTTTATCTCAAAGCAACCCTTATTTAACGAGTGTCGAGTGGACGTGTACGTGGCCCTCTGATTTAACCGATAAATATTGTTTCAGTCGTCTAAACAATGCAAATGCAGACGAAATGATAGAAACTGGAAAATAATTTTCTCTGGCAACGCTGAATGTTCAATTGCTGGATTAGTCTTTATGTAGCGTTCGAGTTCCAGAAGAATCTCGAGGGCTTCATTCTCGAGACCGATCTCGGTCCCTCGGATGACTGCGGTTCGCCTAACAAACACGTTGGACAGATGTTTAGCAGTCGTAACTTGCATACCGAAGGAACACGCGTATAGGCGTGCACGTATCTCAAACGGAGGAACCACGAAACAGACCGGCCATGTGTGAATCGGCTCTAAGTTGTTACAGCCACACGTGCTTCCCTTCTTCTTCCGCAGTTCTCGTCAACTCGTGGGAACTTTTTTCATTCCGGGGATGCACGCCCGCATACACAATTAACGCCGCGACGGAAATTCGTTCCGAATCTCTCGAGAAATCACTCGGGCTCTATGAAAAATTAACTCGCTCAAAATATTTATCCCCGAACTAAATCTTTGTATCGTTATTTCATGTTATTTGTTCGATGATATTTGGTGTATTATGGTAAGAATGGATAGATTTTGAAGAATTAGAAGATTTTGAGAACATCGTAATATTCGTTAGAATTTACTAATATTATTTAGAGAAGAAATAACTTTTCACTTAACTCGTACGTTTCCAGTGATTCGTACAGAACATCTTCACTTTACGGAAAGATTTGTAGTCGTTTTTGTATAAAATAGACTGCAGATATTTCATGCGTTTATAGCCCAATTACTCAAGTAGTAGGAAGAATGACAAAATTTAAACATGTCAATTGCACAGAGATTCGCACTCTAGTAATAACAGAGTCGTTTAATCAGAAAAAGAAATTGTTCTCTCGATTCAATTGTAGAGAAACAAGACAAGTAATGGGAAATAAAAATATGTAGTTTATAAGAATAATTTCTACAGAGGTACAAATAGATCGTTTTCGTTGTAAGACGGCTACGATCTACAGTCCAGAGGGACCCAGACCCGATCCCATGGCCGGAAAATATAATTTCCCTTTGCAGCATAGAGAGTGGCGCATTTGTGGGTCACGATCGAGATCGACGGGGCTCGCATTGGAAAACAGCGTCGAACGAGGAAGGAAAACAGCGTGTCGAGCGTTTCGCAAGCGGATCACAGTCGCGGAATTCATTAGCGCGGCAGATAAACGCGATAGGAGGATACGTGTGCCAGGTCTCGCGTTAGTTCCGCATATTCAGGCGTAGAGAACAGGCTATGGAAATTCGACGCGGATCCGCCGACTTGATACCCGCGGATCGAGAAAGATCGTCGGGTACGCGGAAAAGTCACGGCGGCTGGAAGAAGGTTTCTCTCCGGGCGTTATCTCGCGGCTCATTTACATTCAATCAAGGAATCAGAAAATAGCTTAGACCAGAATTCGAAGAAACCGGCCCAGGGGAGCTGATATTAAACCGCGATTCGACAACAAGTCCCTCCCTCTCTCACCTCGCTGTACGTTTCTCTCGGTTGTCCTGGGCAAGATGGATCGCGATACTACGAGCGAGCGTGTATTCGTCGGAAACGCCGCGCATAAAATAGAATTATCCTGTAAATCAACTGGTCTCGCGGCGTACCCCGGAAGCGAGTAGCCAGTCCGTGTAATTTAGACGCCGATTAAGCTAAGAGTCGTTAAAGACCTCGGGAGGAGCCCCAGTGGGAACAGGTGCGATCTACGATATTGCGGGCGGTGACGCGTTTCCCTCCTCTCATCTTCCTCCTCCTACCAGTCTCTCCTCTCTCTTCTCTCTCTCCCTCTCTCACTCGGATTTTCATCCCGGCGGCGAAAAACTCGCAGAAGAACGCGCGACGAAACGAACGAGTCGCTCGTTTTTGCCGCCCGTTGATCCTCGTGTCGTGATCCTCGCGGCTGAATCGTGGGACTCGTTAAACCGTGCCTTCTTCGCCCAGGTTAATTATCCTCGGGCCGGGTGAGAGTTTCTGTTTGTTCTCCCTGTACCGTAAACGGGGCCACAGGACAGCAAACGAGAAAAAGAAGAATCGAGAAACGCCTGCGAATCTGATTATCCGCATCCCCGACAATCTGCCTCCTATCAGAGACACGAATATGCTATTTTTCTGCCGAGGGATCTCGATCCACCTCGTCTCGGCCCCCTTCTCCGGAGATCTCATGATCCTACGGCAGGTGTTTCCGATCCCGATCGCATCGTCGGCAACAATTTGCCTTTTTCAAGCAAGAAATCTCGTGGAACCGAGGGGCAATTGAAAGCACGTCATTATAGACTGCCAGTGGACATGGAATACGGAGACCCCTGTTATTTCAGCTAATCTGCAGGATACATTGGCGTTCGGGTAATGGCACAGTCACTCAGTTACAGCGTTAGGTTCGATTCTTATTGATTTGCGCAATGAATCGTGTTGCGCATGGGTTGGTTTAGTTGAAATCGTTCGTACGTGCGAGGTCCTCGAATAATCGAGGATTCGTGCATCCGAGGTTCGGATAATTTCATTGGGATTGTTAGGACTTCGAATAACAGAAAATATGACTACTTTGATGAACTCGAACTTCTAAAATCTATTCATTTTTATCGCCGTAAGCCCACACTCTGGGCCCTAAACTATCCACTTTGATCCTCGGAAACCTAGACGCTTGGCCCTAGGCTCTAGATAAGGCTCTAGGTTGTAGATAAGCTCTAAACTCTAGGCTCCAGATAAGCCTGGCCTCTAAACCCTAGATAAACCTAAAATCTAGGCTCTAGACTATCCACTTTGCCCATAAACTCTACATCCGAGCACGCAAGAGCAAAGAAAGCTTTGTATTGCCCGTGGGAGCAACTGTCGAAGCCAGAGGAAGGAAATGCCATCTATCTTTGCCTAAATAGGCGTGGTTTTCCTGCTCCCGACGGAGCCAGTGCCCCACAGGGCAACCTGCACCCATGGCAGCTAGATAGCCAGGGAAAGGAAGAAGACGAAGAAGAAAACGACGAAGAAGAGAGTGTGCATGGTGGCTCCAGAGCGTACGGGGTAGGGGGCAGGGGCGGCAATCAGGGAAGCGGAGACCCCTACGAGAGAGATCAAGGTTGCAAAGTAACTCTGATGACGCAATCGCCTGCAGCTGCATCCGGCGACATCTAATTGCTCTCGCCTTGTCATGCCAGCGGCATTATATATCGCTGCTGGCCGATCTCCCTCTCCCGCACCCGCGGTCCTCTCTTTTCTTCCTCTTTCCTCGTCCTCGTCCCGTGGACCGAGCAAAACTTTTCAAGCTGCGGACTCCGCCAAGAGGAAGGAAAGGAGACGACGCGACGCGACGCGTTCGCTCGCTTTCTCGCTTTGCACGCTTTGCTCGCTCGCTTGCCCGCGCACGCTTCAGCGTAATATACGGCGACGTTAAATGATAGCGTGCCGGCGTGAACCGCGCGTCCAATTTGCGGCTACACCCCGGTTACCAGGACTGATGATAAAGATTCCTGCCGGTATTTTGTCCTACCTCGATCACCGCCAGCCAATGAAACCCACGATTTACTCCCTTGGTCGATCCTATCCTCTGGATCGCGATCAATTCGGTCCGAAGTCAAGATACTGACTGAAAGGCGATCGGCCTGCGCCGAGTGTCTTTGTGGTATGCAAGTATGGTTGCAAATACTACGTTGATGCCTGACAAATTGATCCGTCGTCCTTGTAACTCTCAGCTGGAGCAACCAAGACTGCTTTATCCAACCATGCTTTATCCGATCTTCTAGATAATTCGCAAAAGCTCGTTGCAGTAGAAAATTCAATAAACGTTTCAGGAGACTCGTACATGGCCATCAGGCCGTCAAGATATTAATACCGTAAAAAATGTTAATCCTATTCTAGTATCAGCAAATTATCCTTTCAACTCTCGGCCGAAGCAGCTCTAGAAGACACCGACGTCCACCTCTCGATTTTCTGAATGATTCGCAACAGCTACTTTTCGCGGAGGCCACGAAGCCGGGCGATCGAGGTCCGAGCATAATTCAATAATAAACAATTTGAGGTCGTCGATCATGTTTCGAGGAGCCTCGAAAACATGGCCGGCGCGCGGTTCTGCGAACCGTTCATCGGGCCGCGTGATATTCTCGTCCCCAATCGATATTTCCTCCTCGGGAAGGAGCGTTCCACCGCGGGCTCGTAACACGGAGCAATTTCGACGGGCGAGCACCTTGCTATTCACTTTGAAACCGGTCCACAGCGATGAAGCTCTGGGTCTCTTCCTCTCGCGTTCGAGAACCGCGCGTTCGCGTTCGCGTTCACGTTCACGTTCCTGTTCCTGTTCGCGCGCGCGCTGGTCCGATCGAATCGAATCTTCGTGTCCGATCTCTCGTTCACCCGCAAACGAGTTCCACCCCGTGCGCGGATGCGAGAATGATTCGCGAGTACCTGTGTTTACTTGCCAAGTCATCTTCTAAATTGCAGCGTGTTACGGACCGTGTGTCGATCGGGGATCGATATTGCGATAAAAAGAGGGGAAAAACATTATTGCCCGGCAGCGGCGTTCATCCTGGACCCGTTCAAGTAGCCGCGAGGTGCTATTCCCTCTCGAACCCCGATATGCTCGTTGCCTCCGACGCGATGGCAATACCCACAACCGGCGAAAGAAATGTATCGTAAATTCGGCTTTAATTAAGCGGCCGCGCCGTCCGATTTTGTTATGGCAAATGCCTTTTCTCCGCTCAAACGCGAACGGGACTGCATGTCCAACGAAACCAGCTCGATTTCCATAGCCGCAACCCGTACATCGGATCGAATTAAACCCCGTAACTCTTCCCATAGTTATCCAGTTCCATATTTATCCGTCATATCCGTACAATTGATTTTCTCCCCTGTCTAGTTGCCTTCGCGTCTTGTCAGTTTATGGCGAGACATATCCGACCGGCAATTTTCTCTATTCAACCTTCCATTCATTTTTCTCTATTAATATTTTCATTCATTTTCTCTAATCATGTTCGTGTTCTTTCTTGTACAATACATCGTGATTTTTCTGTCGTAATGTTCACGGATCACTTTAATCCGTTTCGATTTAAAGAAACTGGACTCATTTATTATTACTGCTAGAAAGAAATGAATAATATCAGAAATATTTTCCTCTTTTATTCGAACATGCTGCACAAGCATTGCCGATGCCAATAATCCTATTTTCGTTTACATTAGAAGCGAAACTAATCGAACGTGTTCAACATTCGCGTAAAATTGTTACTTCGCATAAACCTGCAGTCTCATCGTTGATTGATCAACTTTTTGATAATGTAACCAAGTACACTTGCAAAATAATTTCGAAACGTTATCCAACAAGTATTTAGAAACTATATACAAAAGGAGTCATACAATTTTTACTTCGCATAAAAATGCACAGCCTCCCCATTGATCGACCAACTTCGTGAAAATGTGAGCCACTTGCACAATATACTAATTGCATAATTTAAAGACGTCATCCGGCAGGTATTTAGTTATTAAACGCTCTATGCTCAACTATAAAATTTCAGGAAAAACTTGAACAGAAAGTCGCAGGACCACAACGTTCTTTCGGAACAGACTGACACTTCACGGTGGCAATCAAACTTGTCGAGAGTTCCACTTCTGCCGAAATGATGGAAATCTTCGCGAAAGTCTCGGTCATTACTCGTCTGCCACAGAGTTGTCGGGGGGATGAAAAGGGTGTCAGAGGGGGTGGTTCCCCGATACGTAAAACAGAACATTAATACCGGAATGGCGAGCTGGAGGAGAACGAGATCGAGGATTCTACGAGACGCGCTTGTAAAAACGCCTACGTGGTCGTAAACGAGGGCCCAGAAGGGATGAAACGAAGCTGCCCGGGAGTTCACCCCCATGGATTCCTCGCGTGGCTTCCCGTCGCAACCCCCTTAGAACCGTGTTACTCCGCTTCCGGCGCGGCCCATGGCGCATCCCCATAGTCACGAAATATGGATAAGATTTCGTTTCGAGTGGCGGAGCGGTATTAGACCCATGGAAACGAGGAGCTACCGTGTAATCTGGGGGAAGGTCGAAGCTCCCGGGACAAGATATTATTCCGAGCTAATAAGCTGGATATTGAAAATTACTCCGCAGACCCAGAGTCGCGAGCGCCCTGTTCTTTTTTCATCCTCCGGGACTTTAACTTTAAGAACAACGCTGAAACTTATTGGGTCGTACCGAGCGTTTCCCGCTGAAACTTTTATCTAAACTCACCGTCGTAAGCTGTCATCGTCTATAGAAATGCTATATAAAATTTTAGAAAATCATCTTTTCACATCTGAATGAAATGTGTATATCGTCAAGTTCAAATAGCTCCGACCGCGAAGGGTTAATTAACGTAAAACAATTTGAAGTTCTTCTAGTCGAGAGAACGCCAGCAGTAAAATCGCCATTTTCCGCGAAAAAGTGGGATTATCGAGTTAAATTATTATTGGTCACGTCGTTGGCAATACACCTAAATAGTTTTCATTCATCGAAGCGAGAGCCAACCGAAGGGACGAATTACATAGACGATGATGTCATCGAATATTTCGAACGCTGTAATTTTGCCAAGCCCACCGGAAGGAAAACCGATGCGAAACGTCGCTTTCGCGCCGATGACACCTCGCGAAGCTCGCAGATTTTGCAATAAACGGATCCGTGAATCATCCTGGCGATTTCCAGTTTTTATGAGTCATGCCAGTTCTTCGTATTACAATAATCTAGAATCGGACGATGAGGTAATAAAAGAAGGTCAAATTTAGAGTTATAAAAATCGTGACGTTCTAAGCTTTGTGTTTTTTTTTTTAGAAAAACACTGTCAATGACGCAATGCACAATCGAGCAGATAAACTTCTCGTTATCGAATGCGAAAGTCCACTGAACTGCCCTAATCGCGTCTCATTTGCGGATCGACAATTTAATCGTTTGATCGATGTTGCACTTTAGCCGGTTCAAACTTGAAAAATTGTTTTCGTGATATTTGTACGATATTGTTTCTCGCGTTAATTGATACCGGGGGGATAGATTAAAAAACGGGGAAAATGTCAACGGAAACAGCAACAAGATGGAGACCATAGGGATGCACGCGACCCGTCGAGTTTACAAGCGACGATCGACCTTTTCGAAATCCATGGGGGAAGACTGTAGAGGGGAAGGGCTACGTTAATGCCGGCGGGGTCCTACCCATCGAAAGTGGGATGAAAACCCCTCGAAATCGAATCAATTAAGCCGTGTGCAACCCCACCCTCTCCTTCGCTGCATCGGTGATTGGATCGGTTGAAAGGTTCTCGCAAAATGGAGGAAACGAGACACGCGTCGTCTAATTTGCCCTTGGCGCGGGAAAAAACAAGTTTCCTTGTTGCTGTCCACTTCAAATACTAATCACCAAACACGGTTATTAGATTGCGGATCTTTATGCTAAATAAAAATGTTGTGCATTGATTGTAACAAACAGCATCGAGTCATAAGTTCTTCTACTCTCTGCTAATTTTAGTAAGTTGAAAATAGTTCATTGAACTCTCTTGATTTGTTCTCTATTTTAAATTGTACCTACTCATTTTTGTCGTAAATGCATAAAATCCACAGTGATTACAAATCAGTTTTCATGATAGTTTCAGAAAAATATACAAAATTGTTAAAGGGATTACAATAAATTGGGAAACAGAAAATCCTTCTATGCTTTGTTTTATACCGAACAAGCTGTGTACAACATGAAAAGGGTTTTATACTATTGGAGCATAACAAAGAAAGGAGAGAACAATAAAATGTCACGACAATTTTGGAAAATGCAAATAGAAAATTGGACAACTATTAAACAGCCAAGGGTGTATAACGCGTCGAGTAAACAGTTCTTTTCCACCGGTCGGGGTATGCATATTTTATGAGGGATCGAAACAAATGGCAACAGCAGTCGATCGGGTATGGGGCGGGGAGAAGAAATAAAATCAAAGGGCGCGAGAGAACGCGGAAGGGTGAAATCGCACGCGTGACGGCTCGCCTGTTATATTTGCGGACGGGAAATCGAGAAATCGCAGAAGTGGGACGCGGGAAATTTCCAATAAAGGGAAATCCAACATTCGACGGTGGCCGGGTGCGCGTCAGTCGGCCCAATAACAAAGCAATAACTATCGACGATGCGCACACGGCCATTATACGCGTCTAGCGGCATCCACGTTGACGCGGCTACGTGACAGTGTGGTCGATGGAATTGCATCGCTCTCGCCCATCCTCCTGCGATGCACCTATGACCACCCCTGAGCGTTGCGACGCATCGTTACACGCCTAGCCCCACCTTCTTGCGTGTTGCCAACAAGGGAGCACGTTGTTCTTTCGCGTTGATATTCCGGAGACGAACCTCTCTGTCGCGATCACTGAATGTGCAAATTCTACCTGGCAAATCGCCCATCGCACCGACATTTTCTATCGTTCTATTCGCGTTTCAAACACTTCAAACAGTTCCTCTCAACTACTAACGTGTTAACAAGTACCGATCGCTGATTATTGCATAATTTTGAAAAATCTATGGTACATGGCAATTTTCATCGCGAACCAACAAGTCACCCTCAATAACGTCATCTAATAGTTTCAATTAAGATTGCAATGTAAACGAAAATTTCTATGCTTTCTTTCGGTACAGCACGATTATTGAAAATCCTATTAATAGGCTTCCGGTAGGTAAAGTTTTAACACTCGAGCTCTAAGGTTCCTTATTCGAATTTGTTTTCAATATTTCATAAACGTTCTTGTTCGCTACTAGCAAAATTTCTATGTACTTCGTCTTTCTCGGATAATTATTAAATCGTGAATCTTCATGCACAATGAAACTGTCATTTGCAAGGAGCAGAAATTAGATGGTAACGTGTCCCGTCTTGTAATAATTATAATTAGTCGAATTTAATGCAAAGTTCTTAAATACTCGTAATGAAACATAAATTTTTCAAATTAGAAAATCCGATTTTTAATAATACAGGTGAGCTCTTTAAATTTTTGGGACCGCAGGAAGAGGAATTCGGGGCCGGAATGAAATTATAAAGCGCATCAGCCGGAATCTAAACGTAACAGGGAACAATTCTGTGGGCGCGGGTCGATAGCCGCGGCATCGAACCGGCTTTTTTAATTTCGCGGTTTGACCACGAAATCGACCAACAGAAAATCCGTAAACCATCGCGCAGAAGGGGTGGAACGCATCGAATCGAGAGCACGATGTTGTACCGCGCTCGCTCGATCTACGGATGCGTGAAACGATCCGGATTTCGAGATGACATCGTCACGGTACACACTGGATCGTCCGGTTCGATCTGTTTATTGCGCGGGCTCGCGATCGCGTGGTTTGTCGCGCCGACAAATGGAATTGTTAGGGACGCGTTATACACCCTTCATCGACTAGCTATGCCCTTTTTTTTTTGTCCACGAACCGACGATGCAGCCGACGATGCACCGTTCAGAGTGCGCTATGACACGTTCGCGTAGGTAAAACGTGGCTGCGTATCGATAGCTAATAACTGGACCGCGGTTTGTTTTGCGAAATTCAATTTTCGTTGACGGGAATCCCGAATGAAATTTTAGTTTGTTTTGCAGCTATGGTAGGTCAAACAAATTTCGAAAAGGTCTTCGAAGTCCTGGTGGGTTCACTATCCTACAGATCCTATCGTACACTCTTGTAAACAGTTAAATGCAGTTCACTTAAAGCGCCTCAAGCATGTTGCAAAATTAATAAATTAATATTTCCATTTTGTAAGGGTTCGAGTAACCAAGGATGGCAACCAGTTGTTACAGCATGCATTTTTATAAATCGTTTCAAATGTTTTGTTGGAGGCGTGTATGCGTGTGCGTTTACATTGCACGAGCGACAAATGAAAAACAAATAGCTAACAAGCGAGCGTCGGTGTGCGAGACTGTTCCTCGCGGAGGGAACGGAAGAGCAGTTCTGAATGTTATGCCGTGAAAGACGGTTGTCACTGTAGCGCGTACGAAAATTAAAATAAACGTTTCCTTTACAACCCGACACTCGTGATATTATTTACGGGCATCCTTATAAGATAAATTGTCAAGATGTATTGTAATTAAGTTGTGACTGTGTCAGAAAGTAACGAAGTACTTTTCGGATTCGAAAGTCGGCAATTTAATTGTGACTGGCGTTAGAAAGAGTCGGATTAATTCTTTCGATCTGAAAATGTGAAAATTACAGTTCTGGTCAGCTAGCTGCTATCTCTCGGAACAAAGTGCTGTCGTCGACTGGACGACAAAAGAAAAAGCACGCGTGGGCGGTTAGGAAGTAGCTGGGAAACCCTCTAGAACAGTTCGATCTGTCGTCGACGTGCCCTCTGACAATCCCGAAACCATTCGTGTGCCATCTATCCATCCGACTGGCGCATAATAAGCCGGCCGAGGGTTAAGCGGAAACTCGTGCCTCCCAATCACGTGAAGGGTGGCTCTTTCCTTCTCTCTCATTCTTTCGCACGGGGTTGCGAGGGGCTTTCGCAGATGCGTGTGAGGGGGCTGCAGGGGAAGGGCTGTTTTTCGTCAGAGTAAACCGGGGCGGTCTGTTGAGGGTGCATCGCACACACGGCATTTATGCGAGAATAAAAGCGGCCACCCTCGCGCGCGCACCGTGGCGCCATTTTTCTCGTAAGCACCACGCCCGCGACCAACCCCCATACCGTCGCTCGGTCAATCGTCCGGCCTGGATGATCGAGCCTCGTTTTGCATCCACGCTTGCAAACAAGAACAGACGCTTCCCATTTTACCTCCTCTTTCTGTTTTTTTTTTGCAATACAATCGAAATTTCCTAGATCGTCTCACTCGCGCTGACATTTTCGCTGCTACCGAAACTCGAACGCCAATTTTTCTAAGCTAATTTTGTCTGCGAATTTGCTTACACACTTGCGTTATTATTGCATTGCCGCTAGTCCGTGGATGTTTATGCAAAAAACTTTTATTCGGCATTCCTCTTTAATAAGCTTCGCGTTAATTTCATCTTCCAGCGATTGAAACGATTTTATAACACTCGCGAAGTTTCTTGCAACCTCGTCTCAGTTGCAGTAACAAAGCGAACAAGAAACAGTCGGGTAGAATTAATCACGGGAATGATTGATTCCCGCGTTAAAGTGTTCTATTTTGATGTGATCTTCGATCAACGCGCAGTTGAATCGGTTATTGAAGTTCTCGCACGAATTAACCGTCGTTAACCACTTCGACCGGCGACGCAGCGAAGAGAGAACTTAGGGTATCGAACGTGGCAATGGTAAAAAAGACACGGAGGATCGCGGGGACGACGCTTCGAACAAACGCAAAAACCCGAACCGTCGAGATCGCTTTACTGTTACTACGATTTCCAAGTCGTAGCCAGTGCAGCGCGGCGATCCTGCAAAAAATTAATATTCGCTGCAGCGACGGTTAGAGCGGTCCGTGACAGTTTACCCGTACCATTTCTCGTTGTAACCGTCCGTTCTCCGGCGTGATCGTTTCGAAGAAGAAAAGGAAACGCGAGCTGGCTACGGATTAGCGACGTGGCCGGCTATCGATCTCGTTTTTCATTGACTTTTTGCGGGAACAGGTTTTCCAGTAAGTCGATCGGCGACGAGCACAAGGCGCCATAATAACTCGTAATGTTTCCGCAAAAAATCTATAGGCCTCCGGACTCCATCGAACTTTTGTTCGCCGTTCGTCGCTGCACACGAGAGCCCGTCGGTTCTTAACCCTTGCCCGAACCTCCACAATGCAACAGGTAAAAATATTTAATATTCATTTCTACCGATCCGGTGGAGAGTAGAAATCAATTTTGCTTCGACTCTACAAGTCTTCTAATAGTTATATCAATAGACATCACATAATTATCGGAATAAACTCAAGGGATAAATTTTAAGGATTAGATCAATCTCAATTATTTGTTGTTTTTAAGAATTTTCTGTTTGGTTCATCCTCGGCATTATCGAGTACTAGACTGCGGATCTTTATGAAAAATAACAATTTTCTTCGTCAATTACCAGTCGCAGGAACAAATAACATATGGACGTTCTTAAATCGTCTTAACGTTTTTACTGTTTTAAATTACATCCACCCATTTTTGTCATAAATGCATAATATCCGCAATCTACCGATTACAATTGATTCTCGTTAAAATGTATAAAGGCAGCTGATTATACAGGCTCGAAACGTTCAAAATTGATACAGCAGCTTCTACAAACACGCCAAACTTGTTTTGCACCGTCTTTAGAATGTTCGCTCCACCACGATGCAAATGGCAGTTATGAGTATTCACTTTGTATTTTCTTTCGAAGCAAAACGGTTCGCTCGTATCAGTTAACATTTGCTTTGGATAATAGCTTAGTGTACGCGTTTAATGGTCTCACAGAAATGAGACCTTGCACTCATCGAGTACTTCCGAATAGGTTTTTCGATCGTTCTCTCCCGACATTACGGAGCGATACTCTTCTTTTAGCATCGTTAGCTTGCCGATGAACATTGAACGAGACGTCTCTTGAATAATGGGCTTCCGCGAATTCAAATTACTTACACTGCACGGCATGACATCGCGTGACATCGTAAAAGGGACTCTCATTAACGGCCGGACACCTCGACGGTTCGCGTGCATCTTTATTTTCGGATTACTTCACGTATCGTTGGGAAAACGCGCTATCAACGGTATTGAAACATGGTTTCGTATCGTGTTGCTAATTTGCTGCAAGAGCGCAATGACTCGAGAATTGCGATTTCAAGGAAGATGAGTTTGAATCTTCTGAATTGTTCCGACATTGTAACGACAACGTCCCATTCGAATGCAAAAGTTCATATAAAAATATACTATTATAATATTTTTATTCAATGTCCTGAAGGCTAGCTTAGTCTAAAAACAATTCTGTTATTTCCTTTTGTTGTATCCGTCGTATTACCTAAACAACCCTTGTACTCATGCTTCTACAACAGTCAGAAATAAATGGGAGGAAAGGGGTAGGCTTCGGTAGAAAATATTAAACGATGTTTTTTTAAGTGAATTCCTGTTTGTTGCACATTTACGAGTGTCCAGAACGCCATTTTTTTCGACGGAGAAGATTAATCAATCGTTAAGGGTTGTTTTCCCTCGGAAGATTCAAAGGGCATTACCCCTAACAATCTAACCGTGAGTCACAACTTTTGAAGTATTCGTCAGAGCCAGTTTACAGACGTAATCCCCGAAGTGTTAATTGCAAACTGAGGGACCAGCCTCGCGAATGGGTCGCGAGTGACCCGGCACAGTGTTCCCCAGGATCGTGGGTGTTACCAGGACTGTAAGGTGGAGGGGTGCGTTTTCTCGGTGCTTCGACCACGAGGAAACTGAACAGCATCGATAACGATCTCGCCGCCGCCCACCTTAATTTTCATAGTAAGCGGCGAATAGCGGCCAACCGCTTGTCCATTAAATTCCGCCATTTTAGTTATCACGGGAGGGGTGTCTCGGTTCGTTTCGCAGCCTTACGGTGTAAGTGTACACGGTACACACGCCGTTTGTATACAGAGAGGGACGAGGAGGCGTAAGGAACCAATGAGAGAGACGGGAGAGAGAATGAGAGAACGAAAGAGAGAGAGAGAGAGAGAGAGAGAGAGAAGAACAAGAGGGAAAGAGAGGGTGTAATAAAAAGTAAGGCGCTATCGCAACAAGGAAGTCGACGTTTCGCGGTTGCGTGCTCAGCATGAGCGACGTCAACCAAGATGGCTGCCGACCGGCCCTCTCCATAATCGCGGAACACGCACACACATGGCTTGTACGCGTAGACGCAATCACTCTGGTGACAATTTTTTTAAATTGAATATCCATCTCTTCTCAATATTCCGATCATATTCCATAAGATAGATTCATTGAAAGCGATCGGTAGACTGCGGATCTTTGTGCAAAATAAAAAATGTTTGTATTGATTGCAGGACACAGGAGCCAAATAAAAATTGTATTCTTCTTTTAATTATCCAATTAAGCTGAAACTAATACATCGATGTCCTTAAATATTTATTGCATGTCCACTGTTTTAAATTGTACGTACCCATTTTCGTCGTAAATGCATAAAATTTGCAGTCTAGTGATCGGAAAGACTTTATTCACAATTATCCACTCCTTACTAATTTAACACCTTCGCGTATGTATAATTCTCTTCACGGCTGCAATGATTTTCCTGATCTTTTTTGTGTCAGTTACTTCTAGTTTCAACAAATTTTATTTTCTCTCGTCATTATTTCACGTTTACAGAGACACTCTAACAACATATAAAAGATGCAACAACATTTAAATGCAATGCAAAGTAAAGCAAAACTAATCCAGCGAAGTCGATGTACAATTTCTACAGGTGGATAGAAATAAATTGCATTAGGCTGATACGTTCGATAACGATTGGAATCGTTCCTGATGGCTGACGGATCATAATCTCTCTGGATTTTGTTGCTGCTTCGCAATACATAAATAAATCAATGGGTCGCGTGCAAACTCTCGTTGCGATTGAGCCGTGTTTGCAGTGGCCCCGGTTACGTGCAATACCGATCCGTAATCAGAAGTAATGGCACGGGACTCTTTTCAGTTTGCTCGTCCCTGGCCTCTCGGCGTGCGCACACATACCACGCGTGTGAGATTGAATTTTTAATAACGTTTGATTCGACGAGCCGCTTTCGAAGTACTCATTAAATTTCGAGCCGTGTCCGGTCTATCGCAGTAAATTACTGCGAGGCAATTTTCTCCCCGAAGAAAATTTCAAACGCCAAGATAAATATCATTTCACCGAGAGCCTGCGTTTGAAATGCTCTTTCCTGCTAATTGCTTCCTGGTATTGAGAGGCCGCCGCTGAAAGATTGATTCATCCCGTGAAGAACGTATTTCTCCAATTCTTCAATGTTTCATTCATACCGAGACTTAAAAGACTGGCGACGTTCCGAGTGCATTTATCGTCGATTCGGTAATGTATTTGTGACAGCGTGTTCTGAAAATGTATCGAGTTTGGAACGAGTCGTACATTATAATTTTCTAGTTTCAATTTCGTTGTGCGAAGTCAACGTGTGCTTCTACTTATATATTTGGAATAATATACTCATAAAAAACATTGAATAAGAAAAAGGAGGAACTCGCTGAAAGAAGATGTATCGTATCAAGTTCTAATGTGACTCAATCTCACATGTTGAAAGCGATGCTGGAACACTCCAAGAATATTATTCTCAGTATTATAACCGCATAGGGATGCTGATTGCAAGACGTCAACATGTCTAGAATATGAGAGAAAGAATAAGTTACAGCCTGAATATTAGTCATAAAAGAATAGAATTTTATATCGTCTTGAAAGAATGGCGCACTGGTCGCATTTATTAAATTATATTCGAAGTGTCCATTACGAGCCCGCCTCGTTATTGTACGGCAAGGGCTAAAGACCACACAATAAAAATCGTATATTTATACACCATAAACGCATTCGACTTTCTGGAAGACCGACACCGCTCATTTCGAACAACATAAACTCCGACTTCTTATAAGCTGTACTGGACCAAGCATCATGGGTTAATAACGAGCATCGAGTAGACGAAGGATGCCAAGACTAGCGGATCGTCGCGTCGGTAGTCGAAGTCAATGGTAATTTCCAGGCGGTCGAAGCAGCGGCGGTTAAAGAGCGACGTTAACGAAAATTTAACGGCGAGTTAACGACGCGACCCGCTGAGCCAGTAACCCATAAATGCGTATGCCGGGGGTTGAACGAGCCGAGGGACCCACGAGAAACAGTGAAAGACAGAGAGAGAGAGAAGGAGAGAGAGAGAAAGAGAGAGAGAGAGAGAGAGAGAGGAATCCGAGGAGAGCGAGAAAGGCGAGGAGCAGAGGAAAATGGGACGAGAGAGGAGAGAGTAAAACGAAGGGAAGGGGGAAATCTGCGAGCGTCACCCTTTCGTATGCAAATTCCGAAACACCTGGAGGCAAAGGTCGCATGCAAATCAGCCCTGTAGCCATCTGATCAGACCCGACCGTGGCGGCTCCCGGGCGCGGACACGTGATTTTTACAGCCTCCGAAAAATCGTGTCGGTTCTAGCGCGCGCGTGGCGTTCTTTTTTTTCCTCGGCTTTTTTTGCCTCTCCCATTCTCTTTCCCTCGCGCGTTTTTTCCTTTTTTTTTTTGTTGGTCCGCCTCTTTATTGCCGCGAAATTTCAACCGCCAGGAAACACGTTCAATCGACCGGGAATATCTTTTCATGGGGATTCGGCCGGTGTGCGCGCTCTCGTTTTGTTTACCGACTAGCGGAACGATTTTCGCGGTAAATATCGGCCGACCGGCCGGCTCCCGTCGAAAAAAAGCAACCGTAATCGGGGACGGTTTATCAAATATTTCCTCTCTCGCTACGACTCGTGTCACGGCCAGAAAAAATCCGCGGAAAAAGCAAACGACAAACACGCCCGCCCGCGAATCGACCATCCCGTCGATTAAACTCCGCGCCGACCGGAAATTCCCGGGACCTCTATTTTGTCTCGCGTGCGGTCCTCTTCCCTTCGATAATCGAGGAATCGATCATTTTCTCGGTGGGGAACCCTCAAAGCGAGAATTAATCGCTGGTAATTTCGTGGAGGTGTTGATCGCTTTACCACGCGACAATGTGCTCCGCTTTGAAACTTGGTCAGCATATTTATTTATGCTCCGAGAATTTGCCGTAATATGTAACAATTATGCCGAACTCGTAACAATTTGAACCCTGCGTGTTCTGACGAATTCGATGCATCCTGCAGCAGGATTGTGAACAACCGAAGATAAAAGTTGATTGAAGGGAAAGATGCGTTTCATAAAATTTTCTATGATATTGTACATAGGTTAAAATAGCAGTTAACGCGTTAAACGCCACGCCGGTCCCTAGGGACCGACGCTAGACTTTCCGTTCAGGCCTCGCCGGTCCTTACGGACCGGCGGCAGACTTTCGTTCTTGTTATACTTGACGGCTAACTGTAGCGTGAACGGAACGACACGTAAAACCGGCGTGGCGTTTAACGTGTTAACGAACAATTCTGCCGGATGACGAGCTTGGTGTCAGCAATCTGGCCATGTTCAATTAAATATTTTACAAAATCATTCGCAATAATTATCATAAAACTTCGCCGCAAATAATGAAGAAATGAGCTTGCATGAAAAATTTGAAGTGTATCGGATGATCAGTTTCCGTGTCACCGAGCCCAGTTTGGAAGATGCTCGAGCTTGGAGTTTAGGGTTACGAAAGGTGCAAGATTGCGCTTGAGATCGGGTTTTTTCGGGGATATCGAGGCTCCGAAGTGACAGACCGTGTATTGGACGGTGAGATACTATCCAATTACCGGCGGTTTAATTGCCTGCACCGCGAATACTCGTTGCCCGGGCGCATTTCGCATGCAGACAATTTCGGGCGCGGATACCCGTGATGGACATATTAATTCCTGGGCGTCTTTGCGCCACTTACGGGACGCACCCCGTACGTTTCGCGTCGAGGATGCAAAAAGCGGAGATAAGAAAAAAAGGTAATCATCCCGTATTCCATAGTGGACGCACGGGGGAATCGTCCCTCGTCCGCGGAGAGGAGGCCGCGCTTTCTAATTATTCTCTTCGTTAACGTCCCCGGCTAACCTTAATTGGCCAACGTGAAGATACAAATCGTAGTTTCTTTCATACATATGTATGCACGATGTAAATCCGAGTAAACGCTGTGATATGAGCGAAGCGCTCGGATAGAGACGTCACTGGGGTTGAAATACGCTCGCAACAACTGGTTAATTATGCGCGAAACACCGTTGATTTTCTCTTGGTCGAGGGACCCGGGGGCCATGTCCTCGCTTCTTTTTTTCGCCGGGCCTGGTTTGTAAGGGCTGCTGCGGCCCCCTTTGCAATCTTTCAACGCTCCTGCAGCTCTGGGACTCGTACAATAATTGCCGCGGCTCGAAATCTGCTGAGATTCGTGCATCGACAGCCGGTTCGTTCGATAATGATTTTTTATTTCTGCTTCGTGGCGAACGAGCCTCGCTTTACCGATCGGTATTGTTAGCGCAAATCTACGGATACTCCTGAAAATAATCATGTCAATTTTCGTGAAGCCGTTATGTTTTTCTCAGTTTGTTCTGCCAGCTTGAAGAACCGAGATTTAATTTTCTTTTCGAATTTTTTTTGGGACAAATTAAGAATGAGTAGCAACCACTTCGACCGGATAGCAAGAATCATCTGCTGTCAGCAAAATTAAAGTTTAATAAGCTTTTACGTGCAACGGACAGCTTCCAGTTTTAAACGCGGGAAATCATTTGATAACTGGATCCGACACTCGCCGACATCTTATAATCCTCTAAAGCGAAGTGGAATGTTTAAGAAAATTTTATTTCACGTCGGTCGAGGACCTTTCTAACCGCACCATGTACAGAGGAAATAAGCCCGTTAGCGTCGAGCAGGTTTCGCGAATAGATGAATTTCCTGTGGCAGTAGAATTTCGATAAGTCCCTGAAACATTAGGGGGCAATTTGCATCCGGCTACTCGGCCGTGTGCAGGTGTACTCGCGTAATCGCGGAACACGTGCATCACGGTTCGTAAATCGACTTGTCCGTAATTACACGGCCGGCTAATAAATCAGTTCGTTCCTTCTTTTTTTTGCCGCCGCCGCCGCCGCCGCCGCGCCGATGGCATTTTTGCGCGGGCATGCGTAAAACGTCTCGTAATATTATCATTCCCGTTGGTTTGCCAGCGGCCATTCCCGGGGCCGAGTTCTGTGGTGTTTATCGGCCTTGCGTGCGCCGCGAAAGAATTTTTTTAATGGTGTCCCATTGCGCCGCGGGTTCGTTAAATTTCACGGAGAAATATGGCTGGCCATTGCGTGTGGCCCATAAACACGCGGCGAGTTGGGCCGGGCCGGGCCTGGCCTTAAATTTTTCCTAATAAGGACCCCGCTATCGGGGCCCGCTCGCTATTGTCCCGTTAAGACACTGTAATCGAGCCCCATTCCAGATAACGTGTAATTAATTATCGCCCGCCGGCCGATAATCGGTCGAAACGGTTCGCCAAGTGTGCTTTTAGGAAGTTGAGAAATCCCTCCTTCATTTTTCTCCTTGTAATCTTAACCACTCACCCGTAATCGACCGAATTATCTCGAAGATATCGCACCGGTGCGGTGTGCGCTCGTATTAACAATCGATCGCCATCGTAAATGACAGTAAGCGAGACTCGATCGATCGTACATAGTACATTTGCGAATAATTTTTGTTTCTAAAGCGTTGAAAGAAGATTTAGAAGAAACGAAGATACGAGGATACGATCCTTCAACAGATAAATTTCATTGTATATCGCTAACCGGAAAATGACCATCTATTGGTAAAGCTTGCGAAGACGATTGAAATATCTTTTGGTTCCAGAGTACAAAATAATTTGTATGTTTCTAAAGCATTGAAAGAAGATTTAGTACATTTGCGACCGATCTGATCGCTTGATGTTAATTACAGACATTCGATACGCGGCAAAAAATCAAAGTAAAGGATCGGGGGTATTTTCAATGGCATTCTTCATTCGTCCGTTCCTTCATTTCACGACGATTCCGCGATTATCGATATTATTCGGGGGGAACAATTTGCCCGCGCGTCGTTTTAATTAACGCTGCTTCAATTAACGGTAAAAAGCGGAGTTTGGAATTGCGTCGAAAGGAGAAAGGAGCACGATAAAAATCGTTCTTTTTTCAAGCTTCTCGGTTGGTTTTGGAATCGAAACCGGATTCTAGGAGAGGAGACCCGAGACCGGCCGACGCGAGGCGAGCAGCCAAGCAACGTCCGTAATTAATGATAATTGTTCAACTAGCTTGATGGTTTTAATTAAAGACAGAGGGCGTCAATTCAGCCTGGCCGCAGGCGCTGGCCAGCCAGCTCCCATTTTTCCCACTTTTTCCCGGTTTCTTTTTTTTCGCTTCACCCTCTCCGTCCCCGGTTCCCTTCGGTGCAGCCATTTTCTGCGGTTAGGCGAACTTATTTAGGTTTCAACAAGCCGAGCCCTCGGAAGAGCGCGCGTTATCGCGCGAAGAGATCGCGAGTCGACAACGGAACGCAACGCAACGCGCACAGATTTGACGAATCGAAAACAAAAGGTGATCTATCACCGGTGGCTGTCGGCTCGTAGCGGTGGCATAATGAATCAGGGGATCGCTGGAATTCTACGGGCAGCCGTGTAATTACTCGCGAGAAGGAACGCGCGAATTACTCCCCTAACGATTTCTTCGAAAACCCTCGTTATACGCTAAGAACGTCTCGTTAGCGGGGCTGCCCTGTTATTTCACCGTGCTCGCCGTTTCCATTTTCGTCGTTTTTTCTTCTCTCCGCTCGGAGGAGCAACGAAAAAAATCGACGATTCGTTACCGACACTCTGTTATTTCGAAAAATATCGCGATCCACAAAGCCCGCGAACCGATAATGCTCGATTAATGAATAGCCCGTTTATCGCTGATTTGAAAATCACAGACCGTGGATCATTCCAGCGTGGTCCGTTCACCTAAACGCATCCCGAAACCCGCTGCACAATGGGATATTTGGCCCGAAATGTTGGAAAAAAGTCAATTTCAAAATTTTGCGTATGGTAAGTCGTATCATTTTTGCTGTCCGACTTAGTTAAAGATCCGAAGAAAAAGATCTTCAGTTTTCTTTTCTTTATTTGTACACCTGTGAAGTACTCTACGTCAGAGCTAGGCAATTTCTTCCCCGCCGTCGCTGCGCGTCCCCACCGTGGTTTCCCGGTTTTCCCACTCTTCGCTTTAATCTTGACTTTATCTGCAGAGCCGAAGAGCTGGCGTAGCGCGGCGGCCCGGGCCGCGTACTGTTTCTTTCGTAAGTCCGAATGGCGAGAGTCGCTGGTAGACACTGAGAAGAGAGGAAAGAAGCGGTGTGCGGCCTGCGGGTCGTCAGTGCCCCGGCTCTGCTCTACGTCATCGAAAGTCAAGAGATTTTATAACACGCTTTGCGTGTGTGTGCGTATGCCTTAAACAGCTCTGAGACAGCGTTCATTGATTAGCGATTTTCAGATAGAATTCTTCTTTTTAATATTTGAACATAATCAATCACTCTGTAAGTTTTCTTTACGATTATATAACTTCATTGACGATTTTGTTATACTATTGAGTAATATCCGATGCTCTCACCTTGATGAAAATCATCTTGATCTTTTAAATGTTAAAATGTATTTTTGATTTCATTATGTTATAGTTGACGTTAAGACGAAATCAACAACCTACTGTATGTATTATTTGTATGACCTTAAGCCCATGAATAACGCTAAAATCGTTTTTTCCGACTTTTCGGGCCAAATACCCCGCTGCGCGCTGACGATGATCATACAATCAATGGAATCTCGAAGAGCCGATGATCGCGAATCGTCGAATAGCAACGTGTTCCCCGGCGATACAACAATTATATCTAACGAAGAAAACCGTGAACGGTACCGCTACTTTCTAACTGTAACTTCATGATCATCGGGGAATCCGACCGAAATTGGCTGCGATTTCGAATGCGTTCATTTGATGCAACAAAAATTGATGCTAAACCCTCTGTGGATTGCGGAACTCTAAATGCATACATATTTATGCGAAGCTTTCGGTATCAGCGGTTTTAAAATCGTATGCAACTGCTCCGGGTTGCATCGAGATCCTATCTTATTATTTAATGTGGCGAATCTCTGTGCAATCTTGTAATGAACATTGTACATCGTATTTCAAGAGGGCTTAATTAAATTTATTTTAGTTTCTTTGTGTTAATAACGCCTGCTCTCATCCAGATTTTCTACGATTTCATGTATTAGGTTGTTGCATATGAAATGTTTTTAACAGTAACGTTAATCAAACATGCTTCGAGTTCATGTTAATCAAACTTTTTTTTAGATAAATCTTATCGACCATTAATAATCATACGATGATTGTACTACGTTGAAAATTGAATTTTTTGGTCGTTCATTTTTGAGGTTTTCTTCTATATTGCTATGACCAATATGTTTACTTCTGTACTCGTATAAAAAGAATACACAACAGCCAACTTGATTAATATTCAAGTAAATTAAGTTTAAAGATGTACATAAAAATTGTACATATTTAATTGTAGAGATAGAATCTTAAAGATTAGCTTTGTACATTGAAATAGTATATTAAGGTATCTGTAGACTATAATAGTATTTCTAGATCAAAGGATTCGTTGCATATGCATTTTATAAACATCAGAAATATTACTAACTATACATATTTCTAAATTCATAGTGTACGGGATGTCGAAAATGAATGTTAACGCTCCTCCTTTGACGTAAAAGGTATCTTTTGAGATAAAGTGTACCGCTATGTTTCGAGTGCACGTTTTACCGAGCCGCTTCTACATATGGACAGAGTCCCATAAAAAAAAAAACGTCAAGACGTATCGCGTGAGCTAACATCGACAATTTCTGGTGTTAGAACTAACGGACTTGCCTCGAGATGAGAGGAATTTTTTTCGGAAATTCTGTTGGCGACGCGGGATTCGACGGGTTATTTATCACATACAATTGAGACAGCCAATTAACCGAGGGCCCCGTATAGCGTGACATGGGGGGCACTAGAAGACGATTAAAGAAACGAATCGGCCGACGACTATAAGCTTGGGCGGCGTTCGAACGGCTACATGAAGAGACGTCGAAATCTAACTTGTAAGTCAAAGTTATCATCTGGCCTTTTTACCGGGGGCCCCCCGCCAGAGCCTCGGTTCCACGGATTCCTCGATCGAGAACCCTTTCGGGGCCCTGCCATGTGTTTCGAATGAATTTACATGACGTTCCCCGGGCCCGTAGCTATGTCACTTTTTGCGCGTGTGCGTGCCCACATACAACTACTCCGGCCAGCATGTGGGCAGAGATTCCCTGCAGCGGCAGATGTTGGACCATCTTCCCGTGTGCCCCTTCGAGATACGAAACCCGCCATGATTATACCCTATCTACCCACCGAGACCAGGACCGTATCGTCTTGCTGGATTCCGAGGCGCCTCGGATTCACTCGGTGACGCAACCGACCAACATCTCTCGCCCCTCTTCAACCCTCCTCGAAAACCCCAACAACGATCTTACGGGGTCCCCCAACTTTCTGGATCCCCCCATTCTCTTGGGGTTTTTTTTCGGGCCAGGCTGCGATACCTTTGCGGTGTAGCAAACCGACTGACCGGGGAGCCCCTGTGCTACAATGTTATTATCAACGTTCTAACCGGGTTCTTTATTATTTCCATGGTGAGGAATTAAGTGGAATGTGCGGCGCATTAACACATGTCGACCGCATGATCGAAATCAGTCGAATTCGAAAAAAGAAATCGATGGCCACGCAGCTCCTGCGTGTTGCGATCGATGCAGACAATTTTAACTTTGCATGAAAATCTCCGTGGACTAGGCATATTAATTAATGTGTACCTATCTGGTTAGAAAACTTGAAAAGATAGAAGATTAACAAATTATTTCATAATTCTTGTAAAAGCCCATGGCTTTTAATGGATTCCTGAACAGCAACAATGATTTTTATTGTAGACCAACAAGTCATAATTTTCTTCATAATTTACTGTTTTTTGTTGTAAACCAACAAGTTACGTCCTATAGAAATTTCGTTTGGGATCATAACATAAAAGAAGCTTTTTAAGCTCCCTTTTGTTACACAATTATTGGATAATCCTATTAATACACTTCAGGTCGGTGAAGTTTTCGGAATCAGCAATTTTTAAGGTCATATGAAACTGCTAGAAGTCGACAAGTGAATTAGTCAAAAATTGAACGAACGTGTAACAGCCCACGACCACTTCTTCACTATGATCGAACGTAATCGGAATTAAAGGAAGAGCTTATACACTGCGAACTTGCGACACTGTTCGATCAATCTCCTCCCGTTTCACGGAAAATTCTTACCGATCCACTAGATACATGTAACACTTCCTATCGAGCGTCACACCTGAAACAATAAGAAAAAGAACACAATTAATATGAATAATTCAGTATAGAATTACAGTATAGAATAAATATTTCGAAAATTTCGATGTGAAATGGTTCAAGAACTCGAAACCGCATTTCACTCGGCACTTTCTCCTTCGAGAATTCACACGAATCTCTCGTTCTGCGCGACAACCATTCGCATCCCCTTTTTGCCAGGGACAGGATACGATCTGTTTTCGCGCCGCGCTCCCGTTTAATAGTAATTATTATTATTATTCGGAGAGCTCGGGTATATCAACCGTACGGATTTCGCAACTTTACTTTTAAGGATCAACGGAGGTAACATATACTTAAAGTGAAACGCTGTTGCTTTGTCGTGGAACGGTTTAAAACGCCTCGAGCAGCGCCGTTTCTGGAATTATAATAAACACAGGATGTTAAAGAATAACATCTGTAGAAATTGCACGTTACGCAGAAAGTCTTATTACCAAACGAACAGTAATGTTCAAGAATGTTCGACGAGCGTGTAATGTTCGGGATACTAAATGCGAGAATCTGGGACGACCGAATGCAGAGCGTTTTTTCTGCAGATGACATCGTAACGAGCATGCTGAAATAACTCAGCAACGTACCGAACAAGAAGCAAAGAAAATAATTTTGTGCTGTGTTTCGATGCTTTCTCCTATTTACATAATTATTTCACAATATTCGGATATATTTCGAAGACTGTTTATTCGTGTTATGATCATATTCATTTATTCATAAGAAAAGTGGCACGACTCAAAATATATTCCTAAAAAAGTATAATAATAAATACAAAACTGTGGTGTACTTATACCGATGTACCGGACAATTAACCCATTATCGACAACAAATTATTTTACATTTCTAAGTTGGTGATATACAATCAGAATAACTGGCAACTTTGCGTAATTTTCAAATGGCACTCCTGTAAAATTTCTTTTTTTGACTTTTCTTACCAACGAACGATATAAGACCGATACTTCGTGCATTTATAACGAAAATTTTGTTTAGTCTACATGCCACTTTATTCACTCTATTTGTTAGGAACCATCTGTGCCAATATTTACACACACACACACACCGACCAGAAATATTTTCTGGTTTCCACGTTGGAAATTTATTTAAAACGTACTTCACTTTATTATTGAGTGGTTGGTTCTATCTGTGCCAATATTTGCAAACCTTGGCAGTGGCACCGTTCTCAGATGGAATTGAACATTGTCGAGTAAAAGCAGTTAATTTTGGATGACAGATATCGGTGATTGGCATAAGTGGAAATAGCAACAATATTCTGAAATGTGATGTAATTCTCAGATGTTTCTTTTTAATTCTAACGAAACACATTTGCCTAGAAAAAGTGTTATTCTAGCACAAGTAGAATTCATCGTGACTAGACACGTAAGAAGTTTTCTTACCCGAATTGTAACAAACTGGAGCGAAATAGAAGTTTATTTCCCTATCATGTTTAGCAGGCTGAGAATAATATAATAGTATGTTTAAATTTTTCCAATATCTTTGCTATTTTCGATTACACCTACTCATTTTTGTCATAAACGTATAAAATCCGCAGTCTAATCATGACGTTTTGAAAGACACCGTATTTTTCTCGGATTTGTTAGAAAATTCATTTCTCCAAGAACAATTTGTTACTTCATCCAGTTTGCTGATAGAACGGTGTCGCCAGTTTTGGGATCGGCTCCGTTGACTCGAAGCGAAAGTAATTTGCAAAAAAATCCGGGGTCCGCGAGTGGATCCTCGAAATGAACCGAGCAATAATTACCGTGAATCGTGGAAGATAATGGCAGGCACGAAATTCCATGTTGCGTCGTCTGTCTAGCGTGTCAGGCCCGACGCAACGAGAAAGGTGATCCTTGGCCGGCAATTTTCTTGTTCATGGCGCAATGCGTGCGATACCCGCGCGCCGCGCCGCACGCCCGTTCGAAGTGAATTCAAATTAGCAACGATGTAAGACGTGTTCGCGGAAGCACGATATAATTCTATCTCTGGTAGATCGCGAAACGTCGGGCCAGCAACAACATCGTTTTTGTTGCGAATCGATCCCCGGCCCCGAAAATCCAATTTCATGCTCCGTTCAGAGCTCGCTCTCCTGGCTCACTGTTAGGCGCATTACGTATTCCGGCCTGTCCCGCCCTCTCATATTATTGCCCGACTCCGCGCATTTTTCCATTCCTCTTTTTTCCCCTATTCTCTTTTTTCGTTCCGGGGCCGGTTTCAGCTTCTTCTTCTTCCTCCTCGTCCTCCCCCTACTCTTCTCCTGGAGTTAGGCTATCGGTAAACCGAACGTTCATTATAATCGCATCAAGACGCGCAAGATGATGCCCGGGCAACGGCCATGGACCCCTTTAACGAAATTTCGATCGCCCTGCGGGCCCATTTTGACCATAAACAAGCTCGCTTTCTTCTAAATTTTATCCTCATCGTTATTCCATTTATCCTTTTGTCAGGTCCACAGAATTTTACTCTCGTTGCCGAACGATTTTTCAAGGAAGACAAACCGAATCACTTCGCTTTGATGAATTTTACTTTCGTTACTAGAGACACGGATTTTTCAGAAGAATTCGAGTTAAGTGGAATTCATTTAATGTACAACAAACAAAAGAACAATTTGTGGAATTAATCCAACCTTTTATTTCATTTTCTGGCATATAGAGGATTATTATGTTCATTGACACACAGATTTTTTAAAAAAAGCAAGATGAGTGATGGTAATCTATCGTAAAACAAACGGAAGAACAAATAATCCAACCTTTTATTTCAAACCGTAGCATTTAAAGGATTTTATTTCTATTATTAGACACAACTTTTGCGAGGAAAACGAGCTAAATGACACCAATTTGTTGTAGAATCTAGAATGTGAAACGATTTTAACTAACGCAGCTTACTATTTCATTTTATAATATCCATAGAATTTATTTTCTTAGAGGAAGATCTAATGTAGCTTTTATTTCATTTTATAGTATTCATACAATTTTATTGTTGTTACTAGACTGCGGATTTGATGTATTTATGAAAAAAATGGACACGTACAATTTAAAGCCGTGGATATGTTAAAAAAGTATTAGTTTCAGCTTAATAGGATAATTTAAAAAATACAATTTTTATTTGGCTCCTGTGTCGTGCAATCAATGCGAACATATTTTATGTTGCATAAAGATCCGCAGTCTTTATTTTATGTTCTCACGTCTGGAGGAGCTAAATGATACTAATTCAATCGTAGAATGATTTTACCAAACAAAGAACGAAGAATAATTTGTACACAGAGTACCATAAAATGTCCAACGAGATACTTTCCTCGTATGAAAGACAACAGATCTCCTGAATAATAACGATAACTTTATAAATGTTCACAAATACTAATATAAAACCGTCTCCCTCGCGCAACAGCAGTCCCATAAATCCCTGATACAACTTTATTAATACATAAATCTGCGTTGATAAGACCATACGAGTACCGTGAAAAGAGTCGGCATTACGAATGAAATACAAGATTTCGGTAATACGCGAAAGTCACGAACGAGTTCCAGCGGTAATAAAGTTTCCGATTAGAGTCTCATGAATACAAGAACACGCGTTCTTCTCGGTTTAATTCCAGGAGCGCAAACACGAAACAATCTAGTAAGAGATCCGACAGAGAGAGAGAGAGAGAGAGAGAGAGAGAGAGAGAGAAAGAGAAAGTGATCTGTGCGTGTGTGTTTGTTCGTAGAGGTAGATTTCTCGAGGTACCCTTTACCTGTTCCCCTTTTCGAATAAATATTACCCGGGATGGATCCTGCGCGTATTATATTATAATGCGCGCGAGAGGAGGGCATGCTAATAGAATACGGAGAAGGTTCGTCAGAAGGTACACAGATGGTCCAGCGTCGCCCTTAACCCTTCATCACGGAGAAATTCGGTCTCGTGTCGAAGACCGATGGATCGGGAACCTATTAATATTCCTTAGACTACCGGATCCCGTGAGAAAATTCCCCGAGGGTGTTTTTCCTTCGCCGCCATTAGCATAAGGCGATCATCCTTTCGTTTCTCACGGATCCTGCCACTGTTACGATCTCGATAAACAAATCCCCGGTGACCATTAACGCATTCGCGCCTTGCCCGTCTGAACTCAACGCCTAAGTTCTTTATTGAATCGCATTTTCTTCCAAATAAATTTAAAATATTGTCTATCTACAGGAAATATTGTTTCTTCGCACCTTGGTCGCGTTGGTTCAATTCACTGATTCGTATTTTACTACAAAATTAATTCGAATTCAACTCTCTACACATTCAAAAAATTCGATTTGTATTATCTTCAAAATTAATTCGATTTCAATAACTGCATTGTAGCATATTTCAAAAATGCTGCTTCTTCGCAACTCGCCACAATTTACTGCTAACTGTCATATTGATTCACTCATTCGTATTTTTTTCGAAACAAACTCCATTTCAATTGCCTATGTTCTATATTTATAAAATTCTTTAGGTTTCATCTCGAACTTGATGATACAATTTTACTATTAAGGACATCGTTACAGAACTTACTCATCTTCGTGCAATACTAACTATATTAATTCACTGTTTCGTATTTCACGTTCAAATTGCAATTTTTCCTTAACCATCTAAAACATTCCTTTATTTACTCAGGTAAAACTGAACTCCTTCCTCAGAAAAACCGAGGAGGTCTTCTCTCAACTGGCTTTGTTCCGACGCAAATAAAAATAGCATTGCGGCGCAGCCAGGGTTGAGAATAATCTTGTAATAATTTCTAAGCGGTGTGAACTGGTTAAATATACCACTGTGCATTTTTCCAAGCTACACAGCAAGCTCCTAACGGTTTCTGAATCGTTTCAGCCAGTCCCCGCTTTCACCCCTTCGCTGAATTTTCATAAAATTCACATAAATAAGCCCGTTTAGGCGGTGCTTATTTATATACAATATTTATACGCCACGCATGACCTGAAACGGCAGCCCTCGTGAAACTTTAGGTATCGAACTGCCTCGAAAGGGGTGAAAGGGATCACACACCTGTAAACGATCGAATCTTTCGGATCTTCGACCCTAACATATAACTATTCGATCGTATTCTATTTCACACGCGAAGATGTCGACACTTTCAATAATATTTTTATATACAAAGAAGACGAACCATTGCAACCTCTACGCACTGAACAACGAAGGCTGACACATTGCTCCATTTTATTTCACATTGCGACGTAGAAATCACGGCTTAATTGGCCTGGGAACACTATAAGGACTACACATTAAATTCAGAACTCGCTTTTATATCGCTATTACATCAACCAATGAAGGTACTGCGATGTTATTTTTTATTAATACCTCAGAACACGAAGGGATCACTTTTCCCGGAGCTTCGAACGGGATTTATCGATCTCGAATTTTTCTACAGGTCTACATTGTTCTATCATGGAGAGTGTGATCTTTTAACTATTTATTAGAATAAGTCAATAAATTCCTCCTGAGAAGTATTTTAAAAAACGAATTGAAGCAACCCGTCGCATTCATAGGGAGTCTGCCAATCGCATTTGCGCTAAGTAACATTTTATTTAAGATATTAACGAATTCCAAAGAGTTACGTAACCAGTTTCATCGTGAGTCTCGCCGGCTTGTATACGAAAATGCTAAGAAGATCGTAAGAGTAGTTAATTCGTGTGCAGCTCGAATTATTTGACTTTGTCATCGACCGTCGTAGGAGAAGCAGTACAGTTCGAGAGTCTCAGAAGTATTTCAAGTGCGTCAGAGAAAAGAGAGCAGCTCTCTCTCTCTCTCTCTCTCTCTCTCTCGGCGGAGGAAAAGTCACGTAGAACTTTTTTTCCGGATGGCGAATTTTTCGAAGACCCGATGGAGGTCTGCAGAGGGTGAGAGGCTCCGGGTAGAGGGCTAGGCATCCTCCGGCGGCCCGTTTGCAGCCATCATCGTGGAATCGACGAGCAAATACTTAAGGCGTAACCTCGTTACGCCGGCAGCCAGTGGAAAAGCGAGAAAAATCCACTTGAAGCTGCAGCGACGACGCTGCCGGCGGCGACGGCGCGGAAAACTCGCTTCCGGTCGTTCGACGTCCCTTCGGCCGTTTGAAATACGACGGGGAGAAGCCGTTGATGCACGTGAGAAATGGGCGAGAACGCGATTCGCGACCGCTGCGAATATGCACGCCGAAACTGCCAAAATATCTCTTGCGGAAAATCGCGTCGAGTCACCCCCTACGTTTCGACCCTTAGCGAATAAAACGTGCTCCGATATTTTTCGGGGCACGTTTGATCTTCCAATTAAGAAAAACGAGTCTGTATCCAGCCGAGATAACTGATTTTCGTGATTTCGTGTCTGTCGTGGCTAGGTCCATGCAAATCTACACTTGTTAATTATTAAAGAAAATTTTTCTTATTGAAACTCCCCAATTTTATTTTATAGAATTTGCTAACCCTCGATCGTCAATTTGACGTTTTTTCCACTGATTCTGAACGTAACCAAGGATGTTACGCATCGTTGTTGTCAATTCTCACTGCCCACTGTGAATTCACTGTTAATATCTACCTAAATTATATTCCCTCCCATTTTATAATGATTTGTAAATACAAATAATTCTCTCATTGGTTACTTATCTGTTTGATTAAACCCTCCAGTGCACGGGCGAATAGACCTCACAATGTGCAGATAAAAATCTTTCACCTGCATCCTCATAAAAAAATACAAATACTTAAGTGATTAAGTAATTTCAAGAAATTAAATAAACAGCAAAATTCGTCACAGGTCTCATCGGCCCAAGTCGTGCACCAAAGTTCGAAGAATTATTCAGAATTCATAAAATAATTACGAGTGAAGAATTCTAGTCTCGAAAACAAATCTATTTGCTACTTTTCCACTGATCGTCCAGGAACAATACGGTCACGTGTAACAAGAGTGGTCGAAAAGATGATGGGCGACGGATAAAAACGGCGAAAAGGGTCGGCACCGTAAAATGGACGAATTTCGTAGCCACAGTCAAGCCTCGAGGAGAAACCTAGCATTATACGGTCCGACTCCAGTTAATTATACCGAGATGGAACGGGCTAAGATAGAAATGGATAGTCCTCCGCGCAATGTAATTACCTAATTCGGCCATGCGTAATTTCCGACAATTAGGGTGTCGTTCCCGAGACATTTCTAAGGCAGCTGCAGGTGATACCGAATACCAGTCGTTCCTTCGTCCTCGCTCGCGAGACTTAATGCTGTGTGTCAACTTGATGAGAGTAGTAGCCTCTCGTTAGCGAACGCACACCTGAGAACACAGTCTCGACAGCTCCTATGCCAATAGCTGTCTCGACTACCAGTCCACAGAACGCGAGAAGAACTTTACTCTCGCGTGGACGAGAGCGTGAGAGAGAGCTGCTTTCCAGACTGACTCGCGTGTAGACAGCTAGCATAACTCCACGAATCTACTTCTTTCGCTGGTAGACGAACAACTTCACTGGAAATCGCTCCGGGTATCATTCGAATACGAACTTCTGCACTGCGAGCTCATTTCAAGTGACTCTCTCGCGGGACGTTGTACTTCCGAAGTGTACTTCGAAGTCGACTAGCTTCCGAACGCATTCACTGGTCGTGTGAAAATCACTCTGAGAATGT
This sequence comes from Lasioglossum figueresi, assembly GCA_028455805.1. Lineage (NCBI taxonomy): Eukaryota > Metazoa > Arthropoda > Insecta > Hymenoptera > Halictidae > Lasioglossum > Lasioglossum figueresi. The sequence continues at coordinate 13,544,102 of CM052202.1, forward strand.
GACGTTGTCTTATGTTTGAAAAATGGAAAGTCCAGATCGGAACTATTGCTGAACACTTATTGAAGTTTCACAAAAGTCAAGTATCTTTACGTTTCTTCTTTGAATTCGTTGCACTTCTGAAAAGAGTTTCTGAACCCATCTGTTGGCAAATATGTAGATATGCGATGCATCTTGTATAAAATACTCGGAAGAAAATTATTTCTCGTACATCGTCTTCGGGAGTAATTTTCACTTTTCACAAAATTTTATTTCGACGCAAATCTCTCTTTAATTGTATTACCTGCGAGACTTCGCAGGATCGAGAAAATTTTCCGAACAGAAGGAAACCGTTAACATAAATTACTATTGTATTTCTTCTAGTCTGGTTCTCAAAGATGTTTCAGCTAAGAGGATCAATGTTCTTCTCGTTTCGATATTCACAAAGCAAGCTACGGAAATCGAAGTGTACGAGGCACAGCCTAATCGTCACTACTGTATGACCATTTAACTAGAAATCTATTGAAAATTTGGAGTACTACCCAAAAGTCAAAGACTCTTCGAGGTCCAGAAGGAAGTTGACTCTTCAGGATCAGAAGTTCGAGCGAAATTATCGCTGGAGGTGATCGGTAGATTTCGCAAGTCGATTTTCGGAGAGACAACGAGAGAGGAGAGGAGAGGGCAAAGAAAGCCAGAGGTTTAGAATAAATCAAGTAGAAAGGCCGAGTGGATTCACGGACTAGAAATATTTGGCACTCGCTTTGTACGAGGCCGCTGCACGGGACGGTCCAAAAGGAAGAAGAAAAACGAGCAACAAGAAGGCTGTCGGCCGAGGAGCAGGACAGACCGAAGCCAAAGGGAGAGAAAGATGCATCAGAGAGAGAAAGAGAAGGAGAGAGAGAGAGAGAGCGAGAGAGAGCAGAAGAAAAAGAGAAAGAGGGAAAAAGGAGGCGAACGAACGCGGACCAGGCCACGTTACAACAGCAACGACTGAAGATATCAATCAACGGGCGCATTGTGCTCAGGGATAATTTGACGCGCGGCTGAAAGGGCCAGATCTCGAATTCCACGATCGGATAATGGCCCCTATAAGGCCCCGAGAAGGCCCCTTCGGCCGCCAGGGGTATCTATCGAACCGCAGCTTGTACGGGAATCGTGGCACCGATTGTCTTCGGCTGCCGGAGAGCCTTTATTTTCGTCAAGACACATTACTCACGGGACCAGCGACCAATCGATCGCATCGATTTCATTCGCAAACCGATATCTGATACGACCGGTGACACCGGATTAAGTGTTTAAGTCCCCGGACTTTCTAACCGGGCCCGCAGAACGTCTGCGAGACGACTCAACCCTTTATGTCTGACGACGACTGTACCCGGTAGCGAGAGAAAACTGTTCCCGATCCTACCGATCTTGAAGAGGCCTCTAAACCTTCAGATAGCACTGGTCGATTCAGGATAACGAAGCATTTTATTCAATTTTTTGACTCTCCGAGCCCTTTTTTACATGCTTGGATTTCTTGTGGGCCCGATGCTAAAATTAATGTATTCTTCTGTATTTAACACTGCGATAGTGTTAGAAGGAGAATATCAACGATCGGAAAACAGTATCTGATATCTTGTATTTTAATTTTCATCAAATCTTTCTAACTGTAAATTAATTTTGTGGAAATAAGTCTTATTTCTTGATTTGACACAGGCTATGTTTAAAACGCGAAATTTTGATTTGCTATCATTATTTCAGAATTTCTAACTGCACTACGGTAGCGTGACAAAATTGTGGCTAATCCTGTAAATCCTGAAGAAACCTTGATACACTATCTTCGCTGAAGAGTTTAATTGATTCAGAATTTCGAAACGTTTGATTCAATGTTTTAACTCTTCGAGACCCGAGTTTTTAAAGAATTTGGTCCTTTTCTTGTGACTGATGCTAAAATATGTATTACATGCTTCCACATTCGGTAATGCTATGGCGTTGGAAGAAACTAAAGATTACAACATTTGGAATATTAAATTTTTTCGAAGAAAGACGATTTTTCTATGTACAAATCACTTTTGTGGAAACAAGTCTTATTTCTCAACTTGGCGCGAATGATGAACGTATAAAATACGAAATTTTTAGTATCTATCATTATTTCCATACAATTTAAAGCGACAACACTGTTTCGGAATAAATCTTTCACCGAATCGCTCTCGTTGCATTCGAACTAAAAATGGTTGCTCTGTTTTATATTCTTTAAATATTTCCTGTAAAGTTCATTGAACTTCTTTCAGCATTCTGCGCCGAAAATGTAAAAACACTACAAACACACAATATTGAACATTTTGGAGCACATCGTAAAACGATAAACTGGATATACCGAATAGCATAAAATAATATTTAATCAAAATTAACTCAAAATGTCTTTTCTATCATTTCTAGCAACTATACGAACAATTTCAACTCCGATATAATTTCTAATGGTTCGTAATCGTCAACCATTTAATCAAAGCACTATCGATCATTTCGCAAAAATTTTAATTTTTACACCGACTAACTGTATAATTGATCACCGTCGCGAAATCATTTCGAACGACGCAGACAAATTCCCGTGCAGCGTCCGACGGCAGATCTTTCGTGCAAGACCATCGACAATTGCGTTCCAGCGTTTCGCATTCTGAACATTTCAGTGAAACCAAATTCCAATGAAACTAAAACCGAACGGAAAAGATGTGCAAACATATTTCGCGGGTCTCGGTCAATTAACCGCGCGGAGTTTCTCGCCGGAGAAATGAAACGGATTCGCATTTCAATTGGCTCGAGGTTTCTCCAGAATTCCGTTCGTTACGCCGAAAAATTTCATTTCAAAACGACTTACGCCGATCAAGCTGTTTCGAAACTCGACGCAATAGCGATTTCGAAACGCTCCGCCGATGAATTATGGAGGATGACGTTTCGGCTTGACGGTAGAGAAAAATACGACGGTTATGCGAGTGTGACGGGGACTTCGTAAAGTATTGCCGGAGATATCCGGCTCTAACAACTTGATCGCGTGTGATTAATAGCAGTCCTGATAGTTCTCTCGACGCGACATCAGCTTTTATCACGAATGCTTCTTCCGCGACTGAAAGGTGGAGGAATCTCTCGGTGTAGCGAGAAAATCTCTATTCGAATGATGGGATTTTCGGACAGGTAGTCGCACGTGTCTGAGATGCTTTTCTCTCGATGTGCTGAATGGAGCACTTGACTGGTGGATCCAGCGAGCGAAGGATTAGGAGGAGTATCGCTATTTCGAGGATACAATGCGACCGAGCCGGAGGGCGCAGATACCTGAACCACGGGAACACGTGCTCCGGTTTTTGTTCGATGAGGGCAAATTTTTCGGGACACGCGAGACAGTTCGCGCTACAGGTGGACTCTTCTCGAGCCGCAGTTTCGGACGAAGATTTGCGGTCAGCCCGTTTGCCTAACAGGTGGATCTGTTTCCACTTGGGAAACTGTTTGCTCGAGAGTGTCATCGAAATCCGAGACTTGTTCGACCAGACAAATTTGTCCGGAGCCGAGGAATCCGTTGACCCTTGGGAACTGGTACCCAAAGACACCTAGACCAACCGTATTCGCTTAAACAAGATATCGGCCAAGTGAAACGAGTACTCGAGGTCGTTTTAAATGATCAGAGTTAGGGGATGAACCGGGTAACGCGAAGGAGATACGAGGGAAGTTTTCGTCGAGTTTATTAAAGCAGTGTCTCTTACCTCACTCTCGAAAACCGATGATCTGTCGATGCCGTCGAGATGTAGCGACACAACGACAGTCGTTCTCTGTCGCTTGCGTCGCGTTTGTGCCCACTATTTATCACACATTATTCTTTCTCGTTTACGTTTCTCTTTTTACACTAGCCCGCACTCAGTGCAAAAATTTATTCAGTTCGCCGATAGGAGACCGGTTATCTTAGCTCGTCGTTGCATAACGATCCAAAAACGGCACCACATACCTGGCGAAGGTATACTATCTTCAAACGGTTGCACCGTCGACTCAGGGCTACTGCCGATCATCGAGCGGCCTTCTCCGGGGATCGAGCGAGACGTCGGTTCACACGATTCGGAGCACCACGTGGCTCGACACGGTATCGCACAAACCATTCGAACGTTCTTGCGTCTTCACTGAGTTGACGTCACTGGTACGATTCGAAAAGAGAGATCCGGAGATCCGGAGAGCCGGAGACATTTTAAATCAGCTCAGAGTTCTTCTTCGGGTGATGAGGGTGAAATCCGAGACTGCTCCGCGATTTCTTCGCAATGATCGCGTCGCGAGGTTTTAATCGACGACTATCGTTTGTCGTGGATCTTCCCGAACATCTGTTACTGTCTGTCAACGACTCTCGAGTTCCCTGGGAGCCAGAGTCGTCGTCGATCGCACCGAACCCTCGGAAGCTCGAACACCAAGAGACGTTCAAAGTGTTTTCCCGTAGACGGACGAGCATGATGTTCGAATGATGTTTCACGAGGACGTTCCGGTGAAAAGCGAATGGTTCTCGGTGGCAGCCGACGGTTGCAAGGCTGGCCTCGACTACCGGAAGCTCGGGTAAATCCATCGCGAAACCGATCCTCCGGCTTTCCGAAGCGGTTATCGGTGCGCGGTGTCCAAGAGGGAAGCAGCAGAGGAGGACTGGATGAAGAGAGACTGCCCAGGAAGGTTCACACTGCCCGGCGGTCTGATCGCTGACGACTGAACGCCGTGGAAGCGTTTCACCGCGTAGTAAGCCGACTCTCACCCCGCCATCGGCCTCTCTATCTCTCTCTCTCTCTCTCTCTCTCTCTTTCTCTCTCATTCTCTCTGCCTCGCCGCGAGGAGTGAGCAAGAGCGAGAGAGAAACACTAGCGATCGAAAGAAACGAAGAAAGAGAGAGGGCCGGCGAAAAAGAGAGAGCGAGAGAGAGTAGTCAGCTAGCTAGCTAGTAAAACAGAGAGAAAGAGAGAGAGAGAGAGAGCGAGAGCGAGCGAGAGAGAAAGAGAGAGAGAGAGAGAGAGAACGAGGTAGGGGGAGAGAAAGAGAGCAGGAGACACCCGTCTTTTTCGACCCACTCTGACGTTCTGCGCGTCCTGAGGCCAGCGTGCCCCCGTCCTGCTACTCGCTCCGTTCTCTGCATTCACCCCACCAGATCTTTTATGCTCTACCCCCACCGACCGGCTATTCTACCTCCACCAACAACTCGGTACCCCCACCACAGTCTCCCAGAGGTTCCCGCGGTCGCCGCTGGGCGGCACCAGCATCCAAACGTTCCGGCGGGACGCCGCTCGAGCGTGGCGGGCAACAAAGATCCCGTCGTCGGCGCCGCTGTATGGGAGAGGACGCGTCGCACTGGTTGGTGGAAGGGGAGTGATAACTGCGGGGGTGAGTTCAGTTCCCCTCGCAGCGTGCTCCCACCTTCCCCTCCGTTGCTATCGCTCCTCCTCCACCCCCACCGGCGCGGCACGTGTTCCGTTGCGCTCGGGCCTGCGTGCTCGCCCATAGACCCGTCCTCGTCTCGATAAGCTGTACGCCGGAGCCTCGTGTGGGGATAGTGAGCACTTCGGCGGGGATGTTTGTGAAACAAGCCCCGGGGGTGGGGGACGGCGGTCCGTAACACCGCCAGCACACGTCACGCGCTCTCCATGCTGCGAGTATGGTCTGGTATCGGGAGCTCCGAGAGGATTTTTATCCGGCCCGGGACTTTTTTTGACCACTTTCACAGCGAGCCAGATGAACGGCACGAGCAACGCGACAGGGAGAGAACGGACAAGGTTGTCGTCGTCGTCGTCGTCGTCGTCGTAGCCTTATCGTGCAGCGATATCGTCGATCCAGAATGTTCACCGCGTTTTATTTACATACTCGTATCTAACAACGACGAGCGTTAATCGCTCCCAGCGGATAGATTACGCTCCGTTCCAGGGAGAGCGGATGGGCGATAGGGTCTTTAGAAAAGCTCCACGAATTTTCCGCGAATCTGATCACTAGTTCCGCCGTGCACGAAGATCCGGTGTCCTTATCTTCCTTGCGAAGCGTCGTTGATTCGAGAAGACAGTTCAAATCGAACGCAGCGCACGACAAAGATATCTAGCCAGATCACCTATCTGGTCTAGAGGATCGCGAGTCGTTAATCGGTCACTAGCTTCCTACCACTTGGCCACGTGATCCCACGTTCGCTACAGAGACACCTAACCGAGAGCTACCCTATTCTTGACCTCTCGCGGGGCACATCGAGAGGTGCGTGACAGTTAGAATTATACGAACCAGGGGACTTTGAACCGCTCTTCCAACTCAGACTCCGCCGTTCGATCACGATACAATCGTCACGATCTTCCGAACGGCCTGACCCAGATCAACGCAAACACTGATCACTGTGAACCTCGCGGACACGTATCTTGGTCCTCTCTCAGTTAGAGGACGTCGCGGGAATCACCGATTTCCGAGACGAACGGATACAGAGATCGCTCGGACAGGACAATGTCTCAAGAGAGGGTTGCCACGCGTTGAACTGACTGTTGTCGAGCTCGATCGGTTCGCCCGAAGCTGCCAGTTTCCCCTTCGCCACTTTCCCTGTGCCTCCCACCCGAGTCTTAGCGGCGAACGCACACCGAACGTACACGTATTTTCCCCTTCATCCCTTCCCATGTTGCATCTCGTCTTCCTCCCCCGCTCAGGGACGCAGAATTCCGGAATTTCGCGGGTTCCTGACTCCACCCTCCCCCTCGCCGGGTGCAAAATCTTTTTTTAAACCCCGCCTAGCCGTGCGCAGAAGTGAGAGGCAATGATCGCCGGGGAAAAAACTGAGCAGGCGCGGAGCCACGCTGCCTTTTTCCCACTTCTTTTGAGAGCGTTCCACGCGTTGAAGCTCCGCCCCCTTTCCACGGCCTCCCCAGACGATTTTCCACTGCTTTTCCGGGGAACATGGCTCTGCGCGGTGAGTCTCCAGCAGCTCCTCAGCCAACGTTTCAACGCGGACGGACACTCTGCTGCCATCTAGCGGCAATCATTTTGCATCACGGTTGATACTTCTCAGGTTTTCCAACGAACCAGGGGTATATCGATCAAAATGCCAGTATAAACTGAGTATTTAACAATTTTTGAATAACATCGAATTTGAACAGCTGCAAAGAATTCTATTCTTTTTTGTTGAATGATTTAATTTTCCTTTTTGTAACAGAAGTGTTTGAGAATTAAGAGTCGGGTATTTGTTGAGAATTGATGTAGATGAAATTATGTGTGAATTTTTTAGTGTTTGCGTTTTCTGTGATATCATCTACTGGTAGGAGAGGGATCTGCAACCCCTCGGGCATCGATTTTACTAGGACGAGGAAGTTACTAGACTGCAGGTTGGCGACATCTGCCGGCGGAGTTGCCGGCGCAAGGGTAACTCACCCCTTAGGATTTTCACTTTTTTCTGTGTCCACACATACTTATTTGGGTGTTGTAATTGTTGAATAATTTAGTCAGTTAGAGTCTTGTCAGTTAGTTTTTTAAAAATTTATATAACATGTAGATTGAAAGTTGAAGTGCGGTCGTAAAATAAATACTTCTAGGGGTGGCTGATATTGTTAAATATTTAATATTTATAGCCTACAGTTTAAAAATAACTAATCCAGGTTTCCATATTTCACTACATGGCACGATAAGGAGATAGAAAATAATTTATATTGATAAGGGGAGACCATCCCTAAAAGGAGATGATATTGCCCACTGATAAAATTCCCCTATTTAATCGCTCTGTCGGTAAAGAAGGTATTTGTAAGATTCTCATCCAGTTCACTTTAACTTGATGGGAATCGGACTACTGATGGCGCATGTATGTACAATTTTCACAATTTCGGGGCTTTAAACACAAATGAACTGAAAATGGTATTTCAAATCAAACGTTAACGTTAAAAAATTGGGATTCTTTTACAACTTGTATTCCACGAATGAAGCACAAACAAGCTTCGAAATGTGAACTATCTACTCGAGTATCTACTCAACTGTATGTTTAATATTTCTATATTGGAAGAGAACTTTTACTTTGTTGAAAAATATAGTTTTTGAATTAGGGAAACTGATATTTTCATATTTCATAGCTTCCATTCAAACTAAAACTTTTCCTGCCTGTTCTCAGTGGAACTCGTCACGCGAGAACGTTTTTCAAAAATGTTCCATATTATAAATAAAACCTGCAGGACAGTTTCGTAACTCTTTCGTCCCCGACTAACCCTCCGACAGCGGTATCTCTTTCGACCTAGAGTACAAAGTTCTGACAATTAAATTAATACTGACGCGTCCACCATAAATTTCATAAAAAATGTGTTTAAAAAATTGATAGGTAAAGCAATGAACGGTTCCACGCGTAGTGAATTATGTAAAAAATATCCGCCATTCTTGGGTTGGTAGTTTATCGTTAGCTAAATCATTAAACCACACGTCGAGCTAGACCCCATCCCAATCCGCTCGCATTCCTATTTTCCAGGCACCTTGGTCTCGAGTGTTCTCGACGGTGGAATGTAGTAACAATTCCGTCGAGATCGCGAAAAAGAAACGCATAGGCTGAGAGGCAGGCAGGCAGCAGCGGGCAGTCATGCGTTGAGCCGGGAACGCGTCAAGTAGATTAAAACGATTATGGTCAGACGGGGGCCGCAGCGAGTGTTTATCGGCGGGCCGAAATACCTGGTCGATGATTTTTGTCGGTCTCCGGTCGATTCCTGATCGCGATCGGTCCCGGGCCGCAACGGGAATCGGATGCCTTCTCCCTTCCTCCATGGGCCCCCCTATAGTTTTTTCCGTTTCGTTTTTTTTCCTGTACGGGGGCAGCTTTACGAGTTACGTGCATCTGTCGGTGGCAGTCAGCCACGGAATTCGAGCGAAGCAATGCGAGGTATGTGCGTGGCCGTGTAACGCGTAAGTGACCACCGGCACGGTGATAATTATGACGCTGGCTGCCGATAAGGATCTTCTGGTTTGTCGGCGATAATTATGCGTGTGGGACTGCGCGGCACGGCGCGCCATTACCACTCGGAAGAAAAAGGGAAAGGGGCCCCGGCGACGGCGTTTCCGGTAACCAAGAATGCGACGACCGCCGATTAAACCGAGCCGAGCCGACAAAAGAATCGCTCGCGAGTAACACAGAATTTTCGACGGATCCTTATACGACCGCCGCGAACTCGTGAGAAGAATGCCGGAATACGTCACCGGCTTTCCACCGAATCGTTTAGGCTTCTCCGGCACGGTCTCTCTTCTTTCGCTTCCTTTTTTCCGAGAGAAAGAGACAATTAGGTCGTGTGCTAGGATAAACTATCGGCTGACAGTAAGTTCTTCCCGTTTACATCTTGATCGCTGTGTGTATTCTTCGTCGACAGGCTAGTAATCACCTAACGAGCGGTTTTTTTGCGAGACGCCTCGCTTTCGACCGTGAAATTAGGAGCAATTTAGTGTTTCAGGGAACTCCTCGCTCTTTGCGTACGCCGTCGCTTCCTTGTACTCCGCGCAGTCGGCCGCTCGAAAATCGCCTTGCTACATTGTTTGCGGTACGTGTGCGATTTATTCGGCGGTTTCGGCGCTTCCCGACCCACTTCGACACTTTATTTTATTCTACTTTTATGGTGGAACGTGTTAGGGAAACGCGCAATATAGGCTGCTTCGAGAAATCTACCCGAGATATTCCGAAAGACGTTTGGGATCTTTAACGTCAATTTTCTGGTGGCTCTCGATGCGCGAATTAAACATATTAGAACAGTGTCAAACTTTAGCATTTCTTAGGAAACGAATATTTATTTCGTCCACATGAGGCACACGCTGACTTGTTCACTTAAGTACGTTCGAAATGTATAATTTTATAGTAAATTCGAGTCTGGAAAATATATTGGCAGCAGAAGAAAGAGTGTACGTAAAAACTGCTATGTACAAGCTGGCTGCTTAGTAATCGATGGTGTAACAAAATATTTTATGACAATGCGTCAATCTTCGGTGAACACATTAAATGACCGGTATCAAAACACGAACACAAATGACTCGCACAATCGCAGAGCAAAAGGAGACTGCGTCTCCTAGACAAGCGACATTCGCGCGTGACTGTACACAGTCACCGCAGTATACTCGCACACCGCTAGACCACGTGTACGTACGCGAGGATTGCAAGGGTCCGGGATTCCACTCCTGCTTTCTGAATAATGCAAAGACGGGGTTTCTTAGTAGTCAAAATCGCTATATGAACGATCAATTTAGAGAGCTATTTGCCACAAAAGTTCTACTTTTACGTTTACGACGCGTAATTCTCATTATTCGGCAGCATGTCGCGGAGCCGCGAGAAGCAATGGACGGGCGACGGTGCTGCCGTCTATCGTGGCTGTCGATATGCCGCCGAATAATGAGAATTACGCGTCGTAAACGTAAAAGTAGAACTTTTGTGGCAAATAATTCCCTAGATTCATCTTTCATCTAGCGATTTTGACTACTAAGAAACCCCGTTCTTGCATTATTAAGAAATCAGTAGTGGAATCCCGGACCCTTGCAATCCTCGCGTACGTATACGTGGTCTAGCGGTGCGTGAGTGTACTGCGATGACTTTGTGCAGTCACGCGCGAGTGTCGTCTGTGTAGGAGACGCAGTCCTAAATTCATATCTCCCTCAGAAATATGTTGGCCTTGGAAGATTGGAGCGAAAACACAATTGCCTCGATGAAAAGTCAAAATTGAAAATAGGTTGTTCCGATTTCGCATGACTTATGGGCAGTGATACGGCATAGGAACGTGTTGGGGGAGATTTCGGTTAATTCAGGGATCAATGAAAGGTTTTTCTCGATGGTAGGACGGGTCGAAAGACTGCTATGATAATATCGAAGGATGACGATGCGATTCAACCGTGCACGGATGGATTATGGATAGCCGACGGTCGAGCCGCGGCCTACGAAACCCCCGAAGACTAATTCGACGTAATGACAACGGCTTAGAGGTACGATCCACCGGGGCTGATTGGATGCCAACGGCGTTTCGCAATACCTGGAAGCCGATTGGACGCGGGCACCCCGTTGAGGCCGACGCGTCGCATGGCATCGGCCGTGTAACAACCAACGGATTACGCCGGCAGGCCTGTCGCCGCTCGTAATTGATTTCGTTTAAACGGTGCAGCACGACCCCTCTGTCCACCCCCGCCGCCCACCAGCGTCCCCTTTAACCCCTTCGAGCTTTTTCTGTTCGAATTTTGGAATGTTCGAACCTCTGAATGTTAGAATTTTCGAACATTCGAATCTTCGAAGTTTCGAATTTTGTAATGTTCGAATCTTTAAATGTTTGAACCTTTGAATCTTCAAAGCATTGAATTTCGGAATGTTTGAATTTGGGAATCCTTGAATCTACGGTAAAACTCTGCCAAGACATCGATTCGTATCTCCGAGATTAATTACTCGGAGCGGTGGCGTTTAAGAGCAAAAATACTTAACGCTGACAGCGCTATCACCGTCCACATCTCTGTTCAGACAGCGAGGAACGTAAGTTTAATTGTTCTCCCCACGCTTTACGTCCGTTTACACCCCCAGGGATCATAAAGCTCGTCGAATACAATATTCAATTATCCAACAACGTGCAAAAAGATCCCGCCGACGTTTCCGCAAACTGTGGTTCCGACGTCCACAAACAACGCATAAAATGTCAGCCGCGCCGTGTCGATTAACGCGCGAAAAAATCGCAGTACACAGAGCCGCGGGAGGAGGTTGACGTAATCAGGGGGTAGCGGAATCGTTCGTATGCGAGTCTCACGGGCTCGTAACTAATTTCCCCGTTAAAGGAGTTGCACCGAGCAGCTCGCGTGTGCACGCGTTGCATGCGTGCACCGTGTGGGCGGCGGCGCCGCATCAGCGTACCAACGCACCGGTACATTGGACGTTAAACAACGGGCCTGTGTTTACGGTCCTGTCGGCTAATAAATAATTTGCGGCGACGATTTTCCCGCCCATGGTGCTCGCCTCCTGGCGCCTCCAAGTAACACTGGTGCACAAACACTTTTATAATTAACGCTAGATCCACGAATACTTAAAACTGACTATTTCGAATTACTTTCGGAAAAGTGCAAGAATGCTGTTGCGTGTGGAACGTTCGATTTTAAAAATGAAAATGTTATGAAGTTTAGAGATACCACCTATTGGACAACGGCTATATCGCATTGCGCAAAACCGATTCTCCACACTACCTATTGCTGAAAATATTCGATCAAAATCGTGAATATAATATTTGTGGAACGATTTATTCCGGCGTATATTAAATACGAATAAAAGTGCAGTATAAAATATTACACAAATAGTAGATATTTTAGAAGAATATTAATGAAATGATGTATCGTTTCGCTTTTTATACTAAATATAAAATAACTGTCTACCTTCATGGGGAAATTTTAAAGAGCTTTGACTTATACATATTTTTAACAGTGAAGATGGCAATAGACTGCCACAAAAATGTTCTGAATGTATAAGGGTGATTGAACCCTTCCTTGAATAACTACATATAAAAATGCATCTTTCCAATTTGAATAATCATAACATAACTAATTTTCAACGCATCATTTTGTCGAGTCTCGTAATTTTAACGTCAACCGAGTAAAAAGATAATTATTTTCTAGTTATCTTTTTCCGTATCAGAATCGACTGAATATCTTTACCTAAATAGTATTTCATTCGATACGTACATAAGATAACGTGTTACTACGACTACCACTACTCTTCATAAATATATATTTTGCTGTTTGCGCAAGCTCGTGTGTAATTACTTGACAGTAATTGCTACTCGGATTTTTTGTTCGACGTTAGCGAAAGGTTAATTGAACGTCGTATCAGAATCGAGTAAAAAATAGCTTTTTTAATAACCATGAAGGAAGCAAACACACGACGAGAGAATTTCCGCAAGTGGATGATGATTAACGATACTTGTCCGCGAGCAATAATTAATGAAGATATTGGATCAATATCGGAGATTCTAGTTTTTCCTGTTTATACGTACGGAAACTTTTTGATAGAGAACGTGTTCGGAGGAAGAAAAAAAAGCATCACGGAAGAAGTCGGGATATCTGAAACGCGAGGAAAAAAATTCCATTCTTCGGTTGGACCCGAAAGCCAGCCCCTAATTCGAAAAATCAACCTGCTAAAAGGGTCGACCACGCCCCTGGAACGTTTTTTCCCGTGGCTACGAAAGAGACCTGCTCTTTCTCTGGGATTAGGGGATTTCGAGTGGTTTTTTCATCGTCCACCGTATGCACCTGTACCCATGATGCACGTGGTCCCTACTAACTTTCCACGGCTCGGTTACACGGTGTGTGTTCAAGATCGTTTTCCAGATACCTGGACCCTCGAGGGTCTACCTGCAACCTGCACCGTGCCGAGGCTCCGTCGAGAAGTCGAGAACCAGTAGTTTGCTCTGGGCCTATTGTACTTCTAACGATCCCGTTTATGGGGCAATTTCGGCAAGTAGTCCGCCAGCACTAATGTTTCGTGCCAGATACGAAAATCGCCGGGTCGATATTCGAACGAATGATTGCCAGTTGCCGAACATCGAATCCCGAAATATTGAAAATATTACTATTTCCTGAATTACCCTACTACGTCTTCATTTTATATAAAACCGCCTTTGAATATCTGAATATTTAACATTTTTTAGGTTTCAATCATTGAATGCTCGAATTATTATATTGGAATTTTGAAGTGTTTGATTTGAGATGTTCGAATAACTGAGTCTTTGCGAGTTTTTCAATTTTGGAATGTTTCAATGTTTGAGTCTTTAAACGTTGAAATTTTGAGAATGTTCCAATGTTCGGATCTGTGAAGTTTTGAATATTTATTTATGGAGTGCCTGAATCTTAGAATGTTTGAATATTTCTATAATTAAATTTATAAATTTTGGAATTTTCGTATATTTGAATTTTTGAATGTTTGAATTTATGTATATTTGAATTTTTGAATGTTTCAATGTTTGAGTCTTTAAAGGTTGAAATTTTAAGAATGTTCCAATGTTTCGATCTGTGAAGGTTTGAATATTTCCTTATGGAGCGCCTGAATCTTAGAATGTTTGAATATTTGTATAATGAAATTTGTAAATCTTTGAATTTTCATATATTTGAATTTTTGAATGCTTGAATTTATGAATCTTTGAATTTTTTGATCTTCGAAGCTTTGTATATTTGAATTTATGAATATTTGAATCGGCGAGTCTTTGAATCTTTAAGGCGTTGAGTCTTTGAATGTTTGAATCGTTGGGTCTTTGAATTTTTGAGTCGTTGAGTCTTTGAAATTTTGTATATTTCCAAGTACTTGAGATCCTGATATAAAAAGAATTGCCAAAGTGATGCGACGCGTAGTGCAATGGTGGGAGTAACGACGCGTTCATTGGTTGGTTGTAGAAACGATCACGAACGATAGATTATAAAGCACAGCATGAGCGTCCATTTGTCTCCTATCGTTCGCTCTAAACAGCTATACACCTAATTACACGTTATTGGTTAATAATAGCGATGATTACCGGGCGAATTACATCAGAGCCAGGAGAACGTGTAGTCACGCTCTAACAGAGGCTTTAATTGTATCCACTGTGAGAATACACGGTGTATCAGTTCATCTCGTGCCGGCCGGCCCTCGCGGATTAATCATTAGCGTTTCCCAGCTACTTTTATAGAAGATAATACCATTAAAAGCGTTGAATAATAACGCAGTCGGCTGATAGTTATCGCGCGGTATCATCCAGCACGCGAAACGCTTGTAAATTGTTTTCTAGCCGGCAGGATCGGCTGGTGTTGTGAATAAATTTCGGATTCGTTAGCGGGAACAGTCGTTCACGGCCACCGATACCATCTTCGGTTTTTGTCCGTGGATCTTTTCAAATGTTTAACGGCAAAGCCTGGTATCGCCCATTATCATTGCTAATCACGTAACGCTAGTTTTAATACTGCCCGTGCCGAACCGTTCGCCAGTTACGGTTCGATTGTGATACTAATTATTTGGATACACACTGCGCAACATGCGAATCTCGGGCCGATGAAATATGATATCGGGCCACGGGACTCGAATTTCAAACTCCGTAGATAAAACGCCCGGTAAACCACATAAATATCGAGCAAATTAAATCATCCTTCTGGGGAAAAATTCAACTATTTTACTTTCCCATACATGTACATACATAAAATCTTTGATTTTTCTATGATTGTGTTGTAATTCGGTAATTTGAAAGTGTCGGATTATGAATCAAATACAATTGGCTGAAATAAAGTGTATAATAAAAGTTCAATCTCCCCGCAATATCTTTTGTGCAATTATTTCTACAAACCTTCTACGAACCTTCTCCAAAAATTGAGAAAAGTAAGATTTTATGAAGTTACAAATGCATCATAAATAGTCATAAATAATTAACGATAGTCATAAATAAATGTCTGCAAAAACATCGATCGGCTTTCCAGTTAAAAGCAAGAAGATTATTTTACTTTTGCGAATCTCTTGCATCACTGGTTCAGCAGTCAACCATTGAATACCCAATGCTGGTATTTGCCATGGCAATGGTTGTCTCTGAAGTAACAAATACTGAGCAAATGTGCTTTTGAAAATTAATTCTGTCTTTAACAGAAGAGTTGTGTCTTTATTAGAAGATCGTGAATTTAAGAGTTCTTGTTCCAATCGGTGCTACTTTGCGTGTTACTTTCTACATACCAAATTAGCGAAGTCTTGATTCCGGGGTCAAAGAAAAGCTGCACGAGGACCGACGCATTGCCACCAACAGCGTAACACAGCCGACACAAAACTGACCTGCACCCCACAGCTACGAGATGGTCTTGTGCTTTTTGTTCCATGGTTCTACGCACACACATGGGCACACCCACACAATGGAGACACTACGACCCATTGGACCTATCTATGCGAGCGGACAGAAACGAAACTGGCCCATGAAAACTTATATTGGACAGTCAAAGCATCTTGAAGTCGGCTCTCCTCCCAGTATAATCTCCTACGATGCATTCTCGACCGACAGATACGGCAAAGGAGGAGAGGAAAACCATGGGAGAGGGAACTCCATAGCGTTTATCAGCCTCGGTTAGGCTTCGTCGTACTCGGACCACGAAAACTACCATTTTTACCTTTCTTGAATAGCAAAGACACCTTCTTTCTTTCTTGAATACTGTGTACCTCTTATTGGAATATGGGTATGGAAATAAACTATAAACTATAAATTGAATTTTATTCGAATCTATATATTTGAATTCACGTAGAGAGGCTCGTCTTTACTCTACGAGAACTAGGACGCGAATGAGAATCGTTCTGAAAAACGAATGACGATCTCAGAAACATTTGAAGCTCGAGGGTCCCTTGATGTGGACCGCATAGATACAATGTATCTTTCGAGCTTTCTCGATAGTAAAGCAATAGTATAACCTACTAAGTAATAGTAGATTATTTTTGTTCCTTACATAAATTCCAACACCTCTTCTCATAATCAGAGATATGCTAATTCAATTGTATAATACATTGTGTAATACATTGTAATTGAATTATGTTGTATTTCAATTAATTCAATTACTAATTATTTTAATCAGACGTGCAATTGAAATACAATATAATTAAAATACAGCTCTCCAAATTATAGCCTAGAACTTTGGAGAAGTGCGATATATTTTTATGTTTTTCCTCGTTATTGTTCGTCCTCGTAATTCATTATTAATGTAATTTAATTACAAAGTATTTTATAATTGTACTCCAATTGCAATTACCAATTACATTGTAATTTAATTGAACGAAGATCTGAATTATAAATTACAATGTGACTGAATTACAATGTAATTCAATTACTTTCTAATTATAATTCCTGGAGTAATTCAATTGTAATTCTGCACAACTCTGCTCACAATACACAGGGTGAATGTGAAGAACATGTACACTTCCGATGATAGTTCCTTTGAATTTTTATCTGTTCCTCAGTTTCTACAATAAATTTAATTCCACCCTTATTTCTCCACCCTTAAAAGTCAATAACTTATTCTGCACATTCTTTCCTTGAGAATGTAAAACTGAGGTAACGCTGGGCGAGTTGAATCTTTGAATGTTAGGATGTTCAAAATTCGTATGTTTAAATGTTTGAATTTTTGCATATTTGTATATTTGAATGTTTAAATGCTGTAATGTAGGAATTTTTGAATCTTTTAAAGCTTGAATTATAATATACGTTGGAAAAAAATGGTAAGTGTAGCAAAATGAAGGGTTCGATTTGAAAAATCTAAATCTGACCGTCGAATCTCTGGAATCCGTAAAGAAAAGCCTTGCTCATCGCCTGAGAATGCCACGGAACCAAGCGGCTTTCCTCCCAAGCATTTCTTCCATCTCCCATGACTCAGGTGGCTTATAACAGGTGACTCAGTCCGTAGACAATAAAAAAGGAATTTCATCGATACACACCGTAGGCAACTGGTAAAATACGCGCATGAGGAATATTTCCTATAATTGAAAACATACCGAATGCACACAAGGAAATATAATAGTTTCGCTGGGGACCCAGATACCTGGAGTACGTCTCCCGGCGAGTATGCAAGTCGATACTGATATTGAGCCGCGGCCGTTAAAGTTCATCGACGGTCGACAACCTCGATCGCGGTAATTAAATCTCTTCCCTTTTTGGATTTCAATTCGAATTAATTCCCGCTGCGGAGAAGAGATTCCCTCCGTGACGGAAAGGAACTCGCTACGGCTTGCCTCGACAAAATTCCCGGCTGTTTTACGAGGCATTAGCGTGGCTACCGGCTCTCCGTGCCGAACGTTTGCTGTGAAATATTCATCTTTCACGGGTGGCGGCGAGGAACGTCAGAAAATTACGAGAACAGCAAGCAGGAACGTTCTTCGAACGAGCAATCGACAACTCTCGATGCTGCAAACGCTTGTTTCATTTTTCCTGGTCAGGTTAAGCCGATCTGAATTTCTTGTAAACGACAATTAACCCTCTGATTCGATGAATTTAGAGATCCGACGTTTAATCATCGTTCTATTAACGATTATAGAATTCGTCGACTCTCTTTATCGGAAGCATCTGAAAAATTTATTATACAGGTTGTTCATTTGAAAACTTTCCGGCCGAATGTCTCGAAAAGTATGAACGATATTAAAAAAGTGTAAAACACGTGTCCATGGATTTCGAGGGGGAAAGAGAGGGGCAGTATCAGTTTTTATTTGGGTCATGTTTTCAAGGTCATTTACTGGTCAACTTTGTTGGAATAGCTCCACATTCCTGTACAATTCTGCGACGCAAATTCGTTGATGTTTTTCAGTTGTACTAGCATGTACCGTTTGAAAATAAAATTGTCCTCTATTGATCTCTTGTTTATGTTATCTGTTGTAGAGCTATTCCAACAGATACCTACAAAAGTGTTCGTTCAGAATTTGAGAATCGTCTGTATTATCGTTCAGAAAACAACGGAGAACATTTTGAAAATTTGTTATAGTTATAAAGAAATTATATACTTTCTCGCTGTATAAGTATGACTCGCTCTACTTCTCATTAAATATCTCCGAGACTAGTGCGCAGATAAAAAAGGTATCCTACGAAAATTGCTGGTCTTTCTACGTACAATAAGATCCCATAATAAAAAATATAGGTTTCCATTTGAAAAAACAAAGTTGACCTTCAAATGACCTTAAAAACGGCATCCAAATAATAAACGGATACTGCCCCCCTCTTTCCCCCTCGAAATCCTTGAACACGTGTTTTACACACTTTTAATATCTTTCATACTTTTCAAGATATTCGGCTGGAAAGTTTTCAAATGAACACCCTGTATATTTATCATTTATTATGATTCATTGTATTCATTGTAGAAAAATTGCATCGTGTTCAACGTTTGGAAATTATATTGGCGACGTCATATGTAGCTAACTCTTCAAATTGAAAATCCAGACGTAGAGAGATATTTTTATTACCATGTATGGACACGGGTTATTACAATTAGACTACGGATATTAATGGTCATACGGACACAGTTCGATCCCCGTTGCATCGAGAGGCGCGCACGTGAAATTCGTGTGTAGACTCGATTTTTTCTGCGTCACGTCGTACAAAGCCAGCCGCCATTCAATCGTGTAATAATTGCACCCCTCGGATGGAACTGCGCAACATTCCGCGTTAATTGCGCGGCGTTCCTTTGACGCAATC
Source organism: Lasioglossum figueresi (assembly GCA_028455805.1). Classification (NCBI taxonomy): domain Eukaryota; kingdom Metazoa; phylum Arthropoda; class Insecta; order Hymenoptera; family Halictidae; genus Lasioglossum; species Lasioglossum figueresi. The sequence goes on from CM052202.1 coordinate 13,563,217, forward strand.
CGATTGACGAATAACAAAATGGCGTATCGGTCTCGCGTTTCCACACTCCGGCTTTTTTTTTACCGGAATTCCAGTTTACAACGACAATAACGCATTTCTGATTCCGCCTCGTCGCAGTGTTATTCTTGAGGTCACAGCCTCAAAAATTTTTCTTGCAGTCTCCATCAATATCTTTCGTACACGGTGAACTTCGATGAAAAGACAAAATTAGAGTAAACTGGAGCGGTTTAACATTTAATCACCATTTATTTAAGGTCTCGCCTTACAATTTAATTCCGAGTTTTCATATAGCCCGATGATTTAAATATGCATCCATGGAAAATTAAATAATTTTTATCACTTCAAAATCTGTGCAAAATGGTTAGGATATTACTGCATATGTTATATTTTATGATGGATATATGTGTTATTATTAACTTATTAAAATTATTAAGGGAGAAACACATTTTTATTTGGTTCTAGTACCTTGTAACGTTGCAACAGATACAGAAAATATTTATTTTGCATAAAAATCCGCATTTGTATAGTAGAATATACATGCAATGTATACATATTATATTACATGTCAGTATGTGACAATAAATATTTTTCAAACCTGGTCAAAGAATACCTTCATCCATATGTGACCAACGTAAAAATATTAATACGACGAATGTTTTGGTAAATAATGAAAGAATATTATATTTCTGGTTGAACGTAGCGTTTTTAAATCAAAGTCTGAATGTTTTCGTGATTATAGAGAGCGTCCCGGCTCGAGAAGTGGAATGAAAATGGCGCCGGCACGCGTACCGGAAACGCGAAGGAGTCGTTACGTGTGTACGAGTACGCTATCGCGAGCGGCATACAAACAACGCCACGGAAATGTCTCCTTACGCACGTTTCGCTGTCTTTCTCCACTCTGTCCTTGTTCGAACCGTTCCCTTCCACCCTGGTCCTGTTTCTTTCCGAGCCATCCGAGCTAGCGGTCGGATCGTAAAAGTCCGGTTAACAGCGATGCTTGCCAGACAATCGCCGATTTCAGAATACCGGAAGAACCCTCCAACGACCGGAAAACGATTCGAAATCTTATCGGACCTGATCGCCCATTCGAACAACTCTTGCCCCCTTTTTCAGCTGAAAACTCCCTATCGTCCTAATCGCTCGAATCTTTCTCTCACATCTGAACGATTCGCCGTAGAAATCAGATCGTCGGGAAACTAAATGAAAGATTAGCTGAAGCAAACATACTAGTCAAATTGTATTTCACTCGACTGGACGAGTCAGTTTACAGGGTGTCTCACAATTCCTTCAACATCCGGAAATGGGAGGTTCCTGAGATCATATGAAGAAACATTTTCCTGTGTAAAAATGGCGTCCGCAGCTTTGTTAAAGAGTTATTAACGAAAATGACGGACCAATCGGAGCGCGACCTAGACGCGTGTTGGCGCAGTCGGCCAATTGGCACTTGGCGCGCCGGGCCGAATGTGCTAACACGCATCTAGGTTGCGCTCTGATTGGTCCGTGTTTTTCGTTAATAATTCCGTAACAAAGCCGCGGACGTCAGTTTTGCAAAGGAAAATGTTGCTTCAATTGATCTCAGGAACCTCCCATTTCCGGATGTTGAAGGAATTACGAGACACCCTGTAGATATGTGCTAACATTGTGATGTGGAGCATTCGCAATTCAAAAAGTCATCAGTAGACTGCGGATTTTATGTAATTGTAACAAAAATGAGTAGATGAAACACAATTTTGAAAGTATTGTTCAGGTGGAGTGGGGTAAGTTCATAAACGGGGCAAGCGCATATACTGGTTATTTTTATTATAATACAGTGGAACCTCGGTATATGTCTGCTTCGGAGTACGTCCAATTTGGAATACGTTCTGTTTGGACGTGACAAAGTTTGCTCGATATACAACTTCTGTTTGGTATACGACATAAATTTTTTTGTATGAATTTTTTTTTTAAATCATTACCTCAGAAGAAAAATGAAATTAATCATCAATTATATTCAGAGTTGATGTATTATTAAGTGACTGATCATACAAGTAAGGATCAGTAATGGAATTACTGATGAGGTCGGCGTATGATCGCGAAGCCCGCGAAGACACAAAACGGAGAGATGAAAGGAAATGATCAGTCGATCGAGTGTTTCTTTTTGTATTTTAGCATTAAGCAGAGTTTAGATTTAAAAATCTTTAACGAAATCTCATTTTATATTTATGTGTTTAAACAGTGTTTAAATTATTTTACAACTCCATTGATGTAGGTATAATATCAATAGGAGGTTTTTTTTTACCTGAGAACGAATTAATCATTTTTACATTACTTCTTATGGGAAAGGTTGGTTTGATATTCGTCCTATTCGGTATAAGTCCAAACATCAGGAACGGATTAGGGTCGTATATCGAGATTTCACTGAGACTAGGGCACAAATCAAATAATAATTAAAAAAGACTAATAGTCTGATTGCTCGTTAGTCATAGCAAAATAGTAATTATTTAAAATTTGTTGGTTACTTAGTCATAACTGCATGGCACTTAATTGCACAATAGTGACTGATAACTAAAGATTGATGACTGATCATTTACACTAATTAATGATTAATCATAACTAATAAGCAATAACTAACGATTACTTAGACCTGTGACTAACTAGTGCCATGTAGTTATGACTAACTAAAGCGTTAAATATTTACATACCAGACTGAAAATACATAAAATTCAAATCCAACTTTACAAAAACCAGTCTGCACTTGCTCCACTTCATCTTATATTATTGTAGGGTGAAGTGTCACGACGTCTTCGAACGGCGGGAATTTCGTCGAATGTCGCGTCGTTAGTAACGGTAACGACGCGACGATTCGTTATAATTTGTTATTAATGTTATCGATTACGTTTTTCACATTTCCAAAAAAAGCGATGTTTCATCATTTGTATTGAGCGTGCGAAAAGGAAAAGACGCGTGTGATCTCAGACGGAGATTGAAACGACTAAATTATTTCGAATTTATGGACGTATTGTTCTTTTGACGTCTCTGATCCTACATTATTTGTAACTTGTTGATAACCGAGCAAAGCGTTTGATATCGAAAGCGTTAAATATTTACATACCAGACTGAAAATACATAACACTAAAATCCAACTTTACAAAACCAGTCTGCACTTACTCCACTTCACCTTATATTATTTGTAACTTGTTAAGTTTTCATCAGTTTCAACGAAAGAGAAAACTTGGATGTCACAATTAATTTATTCAATGTAAAAGCACCGTTCAAAATTTTTCTACAACGAACACTAAGATTTTAAATGTTCATGGTCAGTTCTGACCTTTGAACCGTACATTTTCTTTTACAGTTACAGTGATTAGAACGTCTTTATGCAGAAAAATGTCGTAGAAGCGAAAAGAAAATGTATATTTTTTGTATGGCTACATTTATTTTAATGCTTATATTGATTACAAACGAATCAAATTTGATTTCATTTAAAATCAAACGCGTAACGTTCATATTTGTTAGATTTTGTTAAAAATCTTCGTCACGAGTCTGGCTCGTCAAAGTACGGCAAGGGGTTAAATAGAAAATTTAATTTTCCTATGGGGTGAGATGGTTGCGAGAAGAAGTCGCGTTTTAAATGCAGTGGAGATAGAGAAATACGGATCAAAGAGTAAAAATGACAGGATAGAGAATTTGGAAGGACTCGAGCACCCCGATGGTGCTTCAGGTGTCCGATAATATTCGACACCCGTTACGTGAAGAGCATTCACACGCCTCGGACGGTATCCACCTGCTAGTTCCGAGCGAGAAACCCTATTCCTTCGGTATCTGGAATCTAGAACCCTCCCTAGACGGGCGAGCACTCTCCAATTTCGGGGCCCGTCCCCTAGAGAAGAGGCCCCCATAAAACGGACTGGATGCGTTCGAAGGGCTGCCACAGTCGACGAGCACCGCTAAGCCTCTTAAATCTCGAGCCACGTCCGTCCAACGCAACGGCACGGCGTTCCATCTTATTTCATCTGGCTACTAAGATCGCCCTCGAGATTGGACTGTCCCTTTTTTCCCCTTTCTCCCGTTCGGAGAATCATCGGAGGCACCCGGAATCAACCTAATGCAGGAAAACGTCAACCGATGAGTTACTCGATGGCGTGCGGGAATCATCGACTGGAACACTGCCACCTTCTCCATATTCATGACTCGGCCCCTCGAGCCGGGAAAACGATTTTCCCTCCATGATGTCTCTATTTTTGGTCTGCGGACGCAGGAGGAAATGGGAAAATTATGGCTACTTTCTTTCGTAAGAATTCCAGGACGTTCTCGTCACTTTTCAAACATGTATCTGAATTTTTTGCTATTTATTTTGACTGCACTCCGGTTACAAATTAATCATTTTGTAGCCAATCATCAACGTTCAACCAACTATTTGATTACTTAAAATAACCTTTTAAAATATTTGAATTTACCTTCATTGTTGTAAATAGATGACTCTAATTTCGTCCAATCGAAATTAATTGAAATAATTCGTGAACATTAACGAACGATGAAACCATAATTTATTATAGAAAATGTTGCGAACGAACAGAAAGATGAACAGAGAAAAAATGCCAGTTGAATATGCTTTAAGGGATGTAGAAAACGACAATTAGTAATGCAGATATAAAATAAGGAATGTACTCTTTCCTTGAAGTACGGAAATGAGAAAGTGTGTAATTTAGTTTCTATTATGTTTTCTAATTTTCCATAACGAAAGCGAAGCTCAGAGAAATCGGATAGTTAGAAATTTCTACTTAATATCATGGATTACAGTATCAGCAAATACACGCAGTGGCATTCCACAGAAAATTTCATCATTCAAATCAGCATAAAATTGATCCACCATTAAATATAGAAACACTGATCACGAAAGCAAACGATACCTGAAGAATTTCTTGTATACCTCAAATATCCTGGAATAAATTATGAAGCTTACGATTGCAAACAAATGGTCGCCTAGCTGCTTTACAGAACGAATTAGAAAAATGTGAGGCCAGAGAAATTTTTTAATTAGAGTTGCTGAACGAGAAGAATATTTATTGCAATGCGAACTTTGTAACTAGAAAGAATTGCCAGCTGACACGAGGAAAAGAAAGAACAAAAGAGGGAGAGTAACTTATTTCCGCGACAAAAGTGTCCGCTGAAAATAAACTGTCGCTCGCGAGTAAAAGTACAGTTTGGCGTAATCGCGTAGGCGGCAGGAACGGATGTAGACACGGGTGCACGCGCGCGCGTAATCATTTATTAAACAATAAGCCAAATACGGTGACCCGCCTTCGAGAGTGAGCACGCATTATAAGCATGGGTAACGTTAATGATATGCCATAACATTAACGCACGATCGAGACCACGAGCTGCACGAAGCCCCTCGAATAACAGCGGATCGTGGTTGCACATTGACGAGCTTCATCACGCTCGATAGAAACCCGCTAATAAGCGGTCAGATAACGCCTTTTAGTCGATTTCTCATGCTTCGTAATTCCTTCGACACGAAGCGTCAAAACTCCCGTGCAAAAAACATTTTTTTAAATAAAACCGAACCACACACACACGTGTTGCTCGACACCCTAAATGACCTTATGCGTTCACGAGACCCTTGACAACATTTTTCGATAAAAAAAGTATTTAACATCGAAAAATCATAATATACATCTTAAAGTGTACACTTTCATCTATAAGTGCTGTAAGTTTTATTTGAAAATTATTAAAATTGCGGAAATTGCACCGACTTTTCCAGAACAGTCTCCCGATGTGAATCTCCCGTGTTTGCAGAGATCGAACGATTTCTCTAAATTCCTGTGAAAATTCCGCTGCCACCGGCGAAATTCTGCGTCTGCATATGTTTACATGCAATCACCGGTACCGTTAAATTATGCACTTCGGCTAGTTACGTTGAAATTATTACCCCGATCCGGAGAAACGATTAATTAATGATTCCGAGGCTTCGCGTGACTCGATCAAATCTCGCGAAAGGCGTACCCGATGTCGAATATTTCGTTTCCAGCCGTGGCGCTGTAAATTAACCATAACGATAAAACCATAGAAACATTTTTTTTCCTGTCCGTCCAAGTTGGCGCAACGCGAGAACAAGTTGGTAATATCGGCGATTTGTACACGTAGGTTACGGTTAATACTTGTAAAAAATCCGACTGTTGCAACAGCGACACTTAATAAATTTATTATAACGCGATTCGATGGTGCGGATTGAGACGACTTTCTATCTATAGGGTGGGAGAAGAAATTTAAGTGGTAGCTCGACAATTCTGAGTGGTGCGATGTCTCAAATTTAATTTTAATTGTAAAAGTAGTCGTAAAAATTGATCAGACATTGATATTTTTATGGATATTCGATGAAACATTACGACAGGTTTAAAAATATGATTATTCACAATCGAGGAGATAATTTCAAATTTTCTGAGGGCTGCAACATCTTAAATTTAATTTTAATTATAAAAGAAGTGGAGGAAAAATAACATTGATATTTTCATGGGATTCGATGAAATATTGCGACAGGTTTAAAAATGTGATGATTCACAATTGAGGGGATAATTACAAATATTCTGAGGGGTGCAATACCTTAAATTTAATTTTAATTATAAAAGAATCAGTCGAGGAAAACATTGATATTTTTATGGATATTTGATGAAACATTGTGACAGGTTTAAAAATGTGATTGTTTATAATAGGGGGGTTAATTTCAAATATTTTGAGTGTTACGATATTTCAAATTTAACTATAATTGCAAAAGAAGTTAAAGAAAAGATGTATTTATTGATGAAACACTGTGATAAAAATTTTCCGAATGTTAGAATATCGCAAATTGAATGTATATTGTAAGGAAAGTTGAATTGCAGGGATACCTTGTAGTAAAACATTGTGGCCGCAGCCTTCTGACTGCATTTTCATACAATTACGAATAATTTAACGTCGAAACGTGGACGTCGTTTAAAAAATAATTTTCAGTACTACAATCTATTATGGTGCTTCTAAATAATAGTAACATCATTTGTAACTTAAGTAATTGATAGCGCGATCGCATTGTCTGCACATAAAATGGAAAATTGGCCGACTCGTAATAAATTGCGTGTACGGTTTGAACGGCTCGATGATTCGCGCAAAAACGGCTCTATAACGATTAATTATCATGGTGACCATTAAGAACGCTAATATCGATCATTTGTCAGTACAATTGTCGACAGATAATTGCAACTCGCCGACCGATGCTCGCTACCGGAATATAATTGCAGGCAGTTGACTAATTGCGCGCTTTACATCTTGGGGAAAAGCCACTACTTTTCTAATTAACAGCCGTCTAAATCGAGACGTGCTCTCCCTGCGCCTCTTTTTGCCACGAATCATCAATCGTGACTATCATCGTTGGCCAATTATTGCCTCGTGGAATCAATCTGTCGTTTACTTTCGCAATTTGCGCTGCGTGTCTGATTCATTACTTCGCGAAGAACGATCTGATCGACATGTTAATCCAATAATCCGATGACATTATCATTTCAATATTTTCTGCTGATCCTCGAAGACTGTTCAATTCTAATTTCAACAAAGAAGAAAATATAGACAATTTTTCTTAGCCGTTCAAGGCTGAAATCTTCGACCTTCAAACGGCTGTAATTCAGTCGTTTTTCAACATTTACGATCCGTTCTAGATTCATTCTTAAGCTAGTTAAATGCAGTTTCGTACGTTTCTGATCGCGTTTGATTTAAGTAATTTTTCAACGCGCAATTTGCTTCCAAAGTGCACCTTGAACCAGTAATCGCGATCAGTAAAAGCGAAAAACTTTTCGAAAAGAATGTACCTTATGAAAAAAACACTTGAAAATTCTATTATCCGAGGGTTCGTGTATCCGAGGTGCTTTCGTAGGTGAATTCTGCAGGTTTCCGTGATCGAGAAATCGCGTGCAAAGTTCGCGGGCCGGGAGAGATCGCGTCGCCGCGCGCCGCGAGCCGCGCCGGCGCGATAAAATCGGTTGCAAAACTCGCACGGAACTAAGTGGCAGCGGGAAACAATAGCAGACGAATTACTCGACGATCTGGCCGCGTCCCACTCGGCTGGTCGGCGTCTAATGACGCATTTAAAGTTTCAAAGTGAATCCATCGCGAGTAGGATCGGCGTTCTCCGGCGCGCATGCTAAACGTCGCCCGAGGCCCTCGAAAATAATGGAACCGATTAAGTTATTATCTGCGCGTGTTCCCGAGTGGACAAGGACGCGGGACACGGGTGACCGCGAGCGTATGTGCAGATCGCAGGAAAATCAGTGATCTTTCAGGGCAATTTGAACGTGTCGTAACTCGCTCGCCGATGCGAAACCCCTCAAGCATGCAACAAAAAGTTGTTACAAGGATCGTTATTGGAGATACGTGTATTCGCCTCCGAGAAGCCTCTGAATCTCCAGTTACTATTCTGTTGCAACAATTGCAAAGTAGATTGATTTCCCATGACTTTTACGATCCTTTTGTCAACTGTCTTCACAAGTATGTACAGCTGAAGTGGACCACCATATTTAAAGCTGTATTAACACATTACTAGACTGCGGATCTTTATGCACGTGAAATATGCAAAAAGCATATGCAAATATGCACATAGAATATGCAAATATGCACAAAAAATATGCAAATGTGCACGAAATGTATGATCAGAACTAATTCAAAGAGATATTTATCAGTTATGTTTCAATTAACAATTTATTTATACGGAAACGCCATAATTTACGTTTTAATAAGTTACTTGTAGTTTTCCATGTTTGTGACACTTAGTTGTTGCCGTTTGTCAGTTAATATTGACTTATATGTTGAAAAAGTACGTTCTATATATGTAATTGGTGCATTTTTATATTTGCTCCAATAGCGTTGCGGTATATTATGAGTTGACACATTTTAATCGCTTAATATCATCACGAATTTAGATATTTCTCATAAACCAGGACTCTTTTTTACCACTGCATTTATTTTAACACGTATTTGTTCACCACATTTACTAGGAACAGCTCTTATTCATTGAATTTGTTAAGGGTAAACCGGCAGTTTCCAGCCTCTGTATTGTAGCTGAAAGAGTATGTAAATGCACTTTCAGAAACGTCAAATTTTGTGCATCTTGTGTCTGCTGCAACACATTCTGAGCTGTTGCAATTGCAACTATACCATCGAAATCGTCAACTACTTATTTTCAGAAACAAAATAAAGATTGTGAATGAATGATTTTACTGTTTTCGGATGTTAAGAACAATAGAATCTCTTTAGTTTTATTAAAATTTTCGGCATAACATTTTGGAGTCAAACAAATCGCAGCAAAATGTAGTGAAATTTTATAAAAGAAATATGTAATATATATGTGCATATGCACAAGGCAGAAAACATATGCAATATGTAAAATAATATTTACGTATCGAAATATGTATTTACATAAACATCCGCAGTCTACATATTACCGATGATTATTGCATAATTTTCCAAAATTTATGGTTTATGGCTAGACACTTTTTAATTGATCTTTCAACAGCAACAGCAATTTTAATTGTGAACGTCACCCTCAATGACGTTATCTAATAATTTCATTTCAGAGTGTCATGTAAAAGAAAATTTCTATGCTTCTTTTGGTACAGCACAATCATTGAAAATTCTATAAACAGTCTTCCGGCAGGTAAAGTGTTAAAAATAATGAAAAATTTTTGTCTTGGCTGGATCTATCGTAGATTTCAAGACTAAAGCTTTCTTTTCGCAACGACCACTAAAACTTGTACGATCGTTTTAGCTGTTTTATAGAAAAGATAAATTGACAATACTATTCATTTAAATCTCAATGATCCAAATGTAAAAATATTCTACATTTAAGGCGTCGTTGTAAAGGGGAAGCTCCGAACTTAAAATCAATGGTAGATTCTGTCACGAAAAATTTTTTGCAATGTTCTGGAGCCCACTATATCATGCAAAAACATCTTGCACGGAAATTACGATGGATTGTGAAAGTAGAGACTTCAAGCTTTAAAATGAGTCCAGGTTTGTTATCATACGACTCTTCTTTACGAAATTGTACTTATTTAAGTCCAAAACAGTGAAGATGTTAGAGAAATGCAAGAATATAGACACATTATTCTCAAATAATTCTCGATTATATTCTCGATTATTAACTGAAGAAATATATTTCAACCTGACTTTCTTTTTCTTGCTAGCGATGCATAGGAATTTCATTTTCCATGACGATTCGCGGTATATAAGCAATTAATAATTTCTAGGTCCTAGCTGCTCTATTTCGGGACACAGAAAGATCCTAGAGGCTTAATTTTCAGCTTGGTTTCTCGCAGAAGTAGTTTAAACTATTGAGGTTTTCTCTCAATTCGAGCTGTCCAGAATTGATTGGTCATTAATGGAAGTGATTTAACACGTCTCCCGGAAGTGCGCGCGCTAATGCACTACCGCGAGATCACCAAGGTAAATTCCGCCATTCTTTTGGAAAACACCGATTGTAGAAATTTAATATGAGCACATTAGAATTCTTATCGTGTGGTAAAATATGTGGAGAGAGATTCATAGCGTTCATGCCGGACTATGAAACTCTAAAAGGCTCATAATTCACGAGTCGAACGAAGGTATCGTTATTTTTAAATCGAATGGATAAATCACTCGAAATGCGATTGCCATTCAACAAAATCCGGACGGCAATATTGTCTGAATTTGTTGCGCGAATTGCTGCAACTTCGTCTGCTAGGTACTTCATAAATTGTGCGTCAGATAACGGTGCCGGTGATAATCGTTGTCCGCTCTTGAGCTCTTGAACGAAAAGCGGTGTATCCGCTTAGAAATTAATGCTCCTTTATCACGGTGTCACTCAATATTAATGGACAATTCCAGGCGAATTTATGGCACCTACAAGTGGCAACAGTTCGCCTTATTTAACCACTCTTATACCTGACTTCGTATAGTCATTTCGTTGCTATCCTTAATAGCGTATTCTGAGCACACGTTACCTATTGCTTCTTACCCATTTTGCTTCACCTAATTGCAAGCAAAAATTCTGAAAATAATCCGGCACGTTGCGAACATCCCAACATACATCAGAGAATATTTTCCGATTTTACAGTTGGAAATTCTAGTTGCAAAAAGATCGCGAGAAAAAGAGAAAATTTTTCTGGTAAGAGTATTTAATCGTTCCGAGGTAGTTGGAAGAAATTTAGTTGTTCTTGATTCAGAACACGCGCAGCATTCAAAGAACGAGCAAACAAAAATGGATGTTTTGAAAGTTGAATAAAATCTAGTTCCGCGTCTGCAGCGGGATAACGCTGTCCAACACCAATAAATTTGTTCAACAATTACTGTTGTGTGATTCTTATAGAGTTTCTTGCGCTGATTCCGAATCTGCCTTTAACTTTTCCCCTAGACGCACAGTTTTTGAGAAACATGATTTCGAAAGAAAAACATATTTTTCAACTTTAAACAAATATTGTGATGTTATTATAAAAGACATTGAATTGTTCTTTGCAGCAAAATATTGTGTAGACTTTCCTGAATACAGTGATATTCAATATGAATACATTATGAACGTTTAAACATGTTTATGCAATCGTTAAAGATGGAGAGACATCACTTCTGCACCGATTTCGAGAATATTTTTCAGTTTATCTTAAAAATTAAGGGTCCAGCGTAAAATCGAACTACATCCCGTCGAACGTATCGGGCGAAGTTGGGGTTTCTCAAAATAAAAGTCTGCTCTATCGCGTGATCGAAATTTAAAAATATGTTCTTTTTCAAAATCATATTTCTTAAAAGCTGTACATCCAGGGGAAAAATTAAGGGCAAATTCGGAATCAGCGCAAAATATCTATAAGAACCTATAAGAATCACCCAACAGTAATTGTTGAACATGAAAAAAGTTTCATTTTGTTGGACGGTGTAATTAGCAGACAGCGGATCTTTATCCATTTATGAAGAAATTGGTTGGGTGAAATATAAAACAGTAAAGGCTTTAAAAAATTCAAGAATGTTACAATGCTGCCCTTAACGTAACAAAGTCGTTAAGGGATGAAATCCATTTTTATCTTGTTACTGCTTCCCACAATCAATGCAAAACGTTTTTATTTTGCATAAAGATCCGCAGTCTAGTAATCAGTCTTGCTCACAAAATCAGCGATATATGGTGCGAGTCAAATCCGCGCGTGCAGATTAACATTCCTGATTTGTGGTCGTGTGTTGCGAAACGCAACATTGTCGCGAAGCTCGCGGGTATCGGACTCGACGTGGCGCAGCTTCGGCCGCCTTATCTGCCACGATCGTTGTACCTACGCGCAGGAAATACTTCTTCGCGAGAGATAACGTGGGGACCGGTTTAAGGCCCGGCTGTTCTAAAACCCGTTCCACTGTGCCTATTTAAAGGTCGGACTGGCGGATACGCACCCGCGGACGAATATCCTCGCATGACCGACCGTGCGTCCGCGATAAATGGGGCCCCGCTCCGCTCCGCTCCTCGTCGCGTCGCGTCGTATCGCTCGAATTTGCTCGACGGCTGATACACTGCTCAGATACCGATAATTCGTCCGATATCGAATAATCCCCGTATCGATTTTCCTCCTTCGAAACCCTAACCCTTCCCCTCCCAACCTCTCCACTCCCTTTCGAACCCTTTATCTCTCTAGCAGGCTCGCGCGCTCGTTACACAGTCTGCGCCGATCGCATGGAATTAATTAGGCAACCACCTGTTTTCGATAGCATTGATACATAAATCGTCCGCGAAGACCGCTCGCTCGCGTGAAAGACGACGGCTATCGGTATGCGAGATCCATAGGAACGATATCCCTGCGAGAACCGAGTCGCTTTCAGTCGATCGCAGATTTAACGGCTAACACTACGTCTCGAACGCTTCGAACCAAACAGCCGAAGAGCTATCACGCTTTTTAGCAGGTTTTAGTCGGAACCCGAACCATCGATAGTGTTGCCAACTTTTTTTGGGATCCTTCCGGGACGTATTGCCAAAAGCTATCATATAATTTCACAATATTCTCCACTGAGGAGCCACTTATCATAACATACCTAGTTATCCAAGCAAACTTTTTTCATTTACTAAAAAAGTATGTAAAAAAATAATAATAATAATCCTCTTGTATACGTTGTAATAATAATAAATGTAAACTGTTAGTCTTCGTTATTAATCTATTGTTATAAGTTTGCCAGATAGTATAGCTTTCTATGAAATTCCGGGATAGTTTGACATTTAACCGGGATTCAGGACAGCTACTCCAATCCGGGACGATTGGCAACTCTAACCATGGAACCATCTTGTTCATAATCGAAAAATTTCACATTTTTTCTATTAAAATCAAAGTTCTATTAAGTACCGTATGAAAATGAGAAATTGCATAATGATCTGTAGTCTAGTCATTATGCGTGAACGACTGAAGAATACTAAAACTCTTGAATACATACTTAAATACGTCAGGAACACTGCAGGAAAATGATTCGTCGCGTGAATAAAAAATACGATTTTCTGTGCCTCTAACAATTTGATCACCCACGGTTTAATCATGAGTACGAGCAGGCCCCTTCAAATTTACAGACAGAATCGACCAAGCTCGTAGCCTAATGGCATGCATCTAATCGATATTCATTCACGATACGCGCACGCTGCACGCGAACGGAACTTTACTTTGTGTATAATTCATTGATCCTGCAATTATCGTATCACGCCGGCGTCAGACTATCGTGAAGCAGTTCCCGGTTTTCTGTTGGCTGAACCAATGACGCATTATTTCCTCGCTCTCATATCAATCGATCAGGAAAAGAAGACTAATCAGAATGCGACTGATTATCTCGAAGGACACGGAATTCTCATCCTCGAGCGAGAACTCGCTTGTCGAACAAGATCAAAATTCTTCGGAAAAATTCGTCGCAAGCTACGCCACGCTTACAGCAATGTTTTCAAAGTTACAGCTATCTCGGCATCTAACTCTCGAGCTTTTTAAATCGACTCTTGTTCTCTACTACGAACCTTGTCTACCTTGATTACAAATTCTTGTAGCATAGGAATTATTCTGTCTGCGGAGCCGGTATGTCGCTATCGATTTATCAAATTAAGTTGTCTTCCGCTTTATCTAGATAGGCCCGGCCCCTGTTTGTGCCATTTTCTTCCGCTATCAACGACGTTAATCAACATCCACAATTACAGTAAAATTAATCTGCGGGAGTTACTTCGCTTGCTTCAGAATGCAAACTCGATTTACAACGTCGACTACGTGTTGGCGTCTTTTTCCTCGATGTTGGTTTTGGAGTATTTTTTTTTATTTTTAATACAGGCACACGTACACAGAAAAGTTGTAGAATACAACTTTTAATATTTTCTCTGCAATTTTTGAAGTGAAAACACTTCAGTTATGCTTCGAGATGAAACGCTATTCGGGTAAACTCGGGAGACCGAGCACTAAACAAACAAAGTTTTCATTTTTTTCAATTTTGTTTCTCTGGTCCTATAGTTAACTAATTTATAATAAAGTTCCAACTTTTCAAAACAATTCCAGTCGTATGGTCTAATATTTAATAAATGATCGTCCTCTTGAAAGTGTTCGAATATTACTGTGATCCACTGTATATCAAGTGGGGTGTACCACACCACACCTGAGGAACGAATAGCTAAGAAATCAATTTTTAACATTTTAAAAATCACCATGAACTACTTAGATTAGTTATAAATCTTCCATCTGTGCAAATCTGGGATTTTATTTTTGCACGTTGAACGTTTGAACGTTGACTCAGTTTTAATTTGTTTGCTGGAAGCACTCTTTATTATTCTCAATCGACAGAGACTTCTGCGATAATGTTTTGCCAAATGAAATTGGAGCGAGTCAACAGGAAATTTTTGTCGATAAACCTCGGATTTCATGCATTTATAAAGAAAATCAGCAGATCTCGAAATAGCGCAAGCATTCGAGAAATTGAAGATCACTGTTCTGTTATTTTTTTATGTATCACGACAATTGAGGCTGGAAATAAATTTCAATTTTTGGTCTATCTATCGCGTAAGCGAATATATATTTTACGAAATTTTTAAATTCTTACATACCGTTGATGCTAATTTATACTTAAATTAGTTACAAATCTTTCAACTGTGCAAATCTGGGACTAATTCTTTTTGCACAACGATCACAAAACTTTATCGAATGTAATGACACTAGAAAGAGCATCCGATATTATTCAATGGTATAACAAAACCGTCAATGAAGTTTTATAATCGTAAAAAAACATACAGAATTATTGATTATGTTTAAATATTAATAATTATACTAATTTAGATGATAACGAAATGAAATCTATGCGAAAGTGCTCCTTTCAGCCTCCTATACCTGCTTCAATGATCACTGTTTCACAGACTGGTTAAGAACGCAAACAGTGCTATAAAATCTTTTGACTTTCGATAAAGTAGAGCAGTTCACGGATGTACAAATAAAAGTAAACAATACTTGAAGCCTTATTCTTTAGACCTTCAACTACGTCCTTGTTACTTACGCAAAATTTTGAAATCGACTTCTTCCCGACTTTTCGGGCCAAATACCCCACTGTGCGATGCAGAAATTCTTTATTTTGCATAATGATCCGCAGTCCGATAATAAGATTGTCAGGACAAAATGTTTCATTTGAGAACTTTGACGGAATTGAAAAATTTTTCCACGAACCACTTCGTTGAAAATTTTCTCGGAGAGTATGCATTGCTAGGAGCGGTGCATTTATTAGCAAGATCGGTCAATCCTCTTCGAACGCGGCGATCGATCACTGTCGCAGCGCTAACAATCTAGCGCGAACCTCGCGAAAATTTTCCGCGTTCTACGAGTATACTCGCCGATGTAAGATAAGTATCCGCTACCGCGGCTTGTCCACCGTGTGCCCGACTTTAATTTGTAGGCGTGCACAATTACACGCCTCGATAAATACTGAGAAAACGCGTGCGCTATTCGCGTCATTCCCGCGCACCGTTGATCCTTTACGCGATAAGGTGTAATTAAATTCTGCGACCCGAACGATGAAACTGTCGCGCGAACGCGCCGTTCGGTCCTGTATCTCGTCAGTGCTTCGATACTTTCGCGGGCGTATCGGAAGGCACTGAGCTACTGGTTTATGATGATTAAACCCCCTTACTCCGGTCCGATCTACCTAATGCTTTGTTTATACAGGGTGAGTACGAAGAAACAGAACACCTAAATATCTCCGTTACTTTTTGTTGTACAAAAACACTTCTTAGCACAAAGAAGTTACAGTTACACTGTTGGAACGGCCACATGTAACGTTATAAAAGAAAAAATTGTCAAGGTCATATTTTTATGAGATTTCAAGGTCATCGATGTTTTTTTAAATGGAACGATATATCTTCGTTAACGTAGTGTTGTAGCTGGCAAAATAACGAATTCATCCATGTAAGACAATATGACCTACAAACAACCTTCAACCCAGAAAAATGGAATAAATAAAATTCAACGTGTAAGATTCATTTGCTATATTTCTGTTACGCAAAATGTTCAAAAATATTCCCTTGAGCTGCTAAAAAATCGTGAAAACTGTTACGTGGGACATCCTGTATATTTCCGTCAGAAACTCATTTCTATACGCACTAGAATTATCGTTTCCTTGCGGTGGACAGGTGGAAGCGAACACACGACTTAATCTGAGATGATTTAATGTAAATTGAAGGATAATTTCATTTTGGGATTTATGTACACATAAAGTGATGTTTTCAAATGTATTTAACTAGATCTACTTAAGATCTGCAATTTCTTATCTAGAACGACTTGTAGTAATACAGGAAATAGAAAATACCTATAACCGCTTGTAATTATAATAGATCAAGCAAGTCCTATACAATGTTCACCTTGAAACAGTCAGAATGCTGTTAGTCTTAGCAAGCAAGTAACCGGTTCTATATTATAATGTTCATTGATTTGAAACAATTTATTTTCTATTGCATTTGACCTTGAATGACCTTCGTAATAGGTCATTGTATTCGTCTTGAAACACACTATCAGAATATAAATAAAGAACCATACCGTATGGTCACGAAAATGTTTCCAATTTTGCGCTTGTGGTACTGTAGGCGCTTAAAGATTATAAAGATCTTATGTTACGGTAGGCGCCTATAGGCGCTTCATCTATTGGGTTGTTCGGAAGGTAATTTCGTTTTTTCCTGACAGAGGATTTAATTGTATTTTTTTGCACCCAACTTCACACTTAAGCCGCATAATCATTATATGTTTTGAGAGCTGATATAGCAAGGGTTGCGTGTGAAAAATTCCAATTGATTCTACGCAGTAGTTTTTGGTTGGTGCCCTTTTAAATATGGAGAGCAATAAGCAGCATTTTCGTAATATTTTACTTTTTTACTATAGAAATGGTAAAAAGGCTATTCAAGACAGAAAGAAATTAACCGATGTGTATGGAGAAGATGTGTTGACGGTACGCCAGTGCCAGAACTGGTTTGCAAAGTTTTTGTTTTTTGTTTTTTTAATTTAATTTTTTTGTTTTTTTGTTTTTTTGTTTAATTATTAAGTCTGCTGTCATCAGTTGGACAAACTGAATGATGCACTTCAACAGAAGAGGCCAGAATTATTCAACAGAAAAGGTGTAGTGTTCCACCAAGATAATGCGACCTCATACAAGTTTGGTCACTCGCCAAAAGCTTTTACAGCTTGAATGGGATACAATGCCACACCCACCATATTCTCCAGATCTGGCACCTTCGTATTATTATTTGTTCCGGTCACTGAAAAAATTTTTTAGACGGTAAAACCTTCGCTTCAAACGAGGAGGTCAAAAACCACCTCGATCAGTTTTTTGCCAGAAAAGACCAAAAATTTTATGAGCGTGGAATCATGCTACTACCAGAAAGATGGCAAAAGGTATTGGACCAGACTGGCCAATATATAATTTAATAAAATATTTGTTCATTATACGAAAATTATCTTTCATTCTCACAAAAAGAACGAAATGACTTTCCGAACAACCCAATAGTTCGGTCCCCTGACAAGAGTGGCGCCTATAGGCGCCCGGGAAATTTTATCGACTATTGTTCCGGCAAATCTTATTTTAGTCAGACGTAAATGAATGTTAATTCAGAGCAGTGATATATTCCGTTAATCATATATTATTTAAATATAATTATTCCGGCAGATCTTATTTTAGTCAGACGTAAGTGAATGCTAATTTAGCTGTTACATATTCCGTTAGTCATATATTATTTAAATATGTTTATTTATATTTATCAGTTATTTTTAAATAAACAATATTGTTTTAATGTAGTGGAATTCAGTGTTTTGATTATTTGAATACACTTTCTCAGAAATGCACGTCTAACGAAAGGATTCACCGTTCTCGGTGTACATCGCGAATGAATTCCTATCGTATGATACGGCTAGTGCGTCACAGTTTGCCGTAGTCAAAGGGTTAAGAAATAGATGATCCTTCAAAACTTTTATCAACCAAGTATCAAATAACTGTTAAAATTGAACTTTCATAACAGAATTAGAGTATAGTATTAATGTGCAAAGTTAGCTTAAACCAGAAAAGAAATAATTCAAAAAAGTTTAAAGTTTACAAAATAACTTTTCATTTATAAAAGTTTACAGTTTCATTCGACCCCGACATGCACAGTGTTAACCCATGAAAGTCTGGGTTACGTTTATTATCTATTACGGACCCACAAAGTTAGATATGAGAATGAAATTGAGTTGTAGGTTCTAATGAGATATAAGGTAGGGCGAAAGGTTAACATTTCAGACTGCGAAAGGTTAAGTTGTTTTGTAAAAATTTGCTGATCGTGGACACGTGCATCGTCGAAAGCATTTATAGCTGCGCTAGCGGCGGCCATAGAGGATGAAAAGATCGAAAAACGGTAACCATAAGAATGGACGAGACGAGACGTTGCGGTGGGCAGAGCGACGGGAAGGGCTCGGCGACTTTATCGCTTATTAATCGTGCGACTGTGAACGATTATCTCGAGTGAGAATAGCCATTTCCATACAGAGGGTAGCAATTACCGGTTCGCAGGGTATTATTAGACGAGCAGAATCTCGAAAGCGACCGTGGCTCGCGTAATCGCGGCGTTGTTAAAGGCGAAACCCCACGGCTCCGGCTATCCTCTCGTGTACCCGTGTCCGAGATTGATTTACAAAGTATTAATTGGCAGGAATATCCTGAATTCTGCCGCGTAATTCCTTTGCGCTGTGAGCGCAATTGAAAATCATGTCATATAAAGCGGTACGCGAGAACATTACGTTCGAATCAATGGTAATAATCACACTACAGATCCATAATGATCTGTTCGCGAAGAAAAATTAGATACGATCTGTGCCGCAAGCAGACAGCTGATCTTTATGCAAAATAAAAATGTTCTACCTGAATTGCAACAAACTCAAGTGATATAGAAATTTATTTTCTTTCTTAACGCGCTATCCACCTGTAGCCGATTAATAGGGTTTTCAGTAATTGTGCTGCACCGAACAGAAGATTAAAGATTTTCTTTCACATAATAAGTTCAAACGAAATTATTATTGGGTTGACAAGAAAGTAATTTCGGTATTTTAAGGTGAAATAAAAGCCAATTTTTTTATTCAAGGAATGAACTTTAATCAATCAAATATTTTCCATTGTGTTCGATGATCTTTTGCCATCTTTCTGATAGGTTCATAATTCCGCGCTCATAAAACTTCTGGTCCTTATCGGCAAGAAACTGATCCAAGTGCGATTTCAGGTCATAATCGTTAAGCGAATGTTTTACCACTCAAAGAGTTTTGTAAACTTCGGAATAAATGGTAATCTGATGGTGCAATGTCCGGGCTATATGGTGGATGTGACATCACTTTTCAACCAAGCTACAATAATTTCTTACGTGTCATCAAAGATGTGTGTGGCAAAACACAATGGTAAAACATTCACTGATGACGATGACCTGATATCGCACTTGAATTAGTTTTTTGCCGATAAGGACCAGATGTTTTATGAGCACAGAATTATGAAGCTATCGGAAAGATGGCAAAAGATCATCGAACACAATGGACAATATTTTATTGAGTAAAGTTCATTGCTTGAATAAAAAGATTCGGTTTTATTTCACCTTGAAACACCGAAATTAGTTTCTTGTCATCCCAATAGATTACGTTACTGGAGATGATTGCAATCATTACTGTTCTTGAAAGACCTATTCAAAATGGTTCGTAGCCTTTCAAACATTATGAAATAGTTGCCAGTAGATAATGTGTTAATACGTTTAATTGGTTGAAAATAATATAACAGTATTTTTAAATTCTTCTAATGTTTTTCTTGTTTTAAATTACACCTACTCATTTTTGTCAAATGCATAAAATATGCCGTCTAGCCATACGCATCCTGCTATTGGTAAAATCGTACAAACAGCTGAAAATTGTGAAGCACTGCTGTTCCGAGGGAACACCAGATTTTCTTAACATAACTTAATTCATTTTTAATGTAAAATATTTGTTTCACAAAAAGTACCAACCCGAATATACTTTGCTAGCATTTATACTCTCTATTGTACACATTCATAAATAGACTGGCGATCTGTATGCATTTATAGCAAAATTGAATGGATAAAATTCAAAATTGTTGAAAAATATAGAGAATTGAAGACGCAAATGTATGATTACTCCTCTATTAAAATCGTTAAAGGAAGAAATAACATTCAATTTGGTTTCTATTTCTTGCAATCGATGCAGATAATTTTTATTTTGCATAAAGATCCGCAGCCGATTCATATATAATCAATAACTATTATGCAGACATTGTACATAGACTGCGGGTCTTTGTGCATAATAAAAATGCTTTGTGCCGATTCTGGAAACTCTTTCAATAATGAACAGAATGAACAAGAGATGAATGGAATGAGAATAAATGCGCCGACGTATTGACAGAAAACAAATGAATACATACAAAGTCCAAATTTATTGAAGTTCTTCAAATTAATTCAATTTCATCCGAAAATTAATCTACAGTCAAAAAGAATAATGGTTTCGTTAATCTTCAACAAGCGTATTATATATATAATATCTGCAGATTATTAAGATACACAAAAATTTCTGAATCACTGAAATTTTTAACAAAATTCAGATGAAACAAATCGAAAATAATGTAACAATATTTTTCAAATACAACGAATGTTTCCACAGTTTTGTGCTTTACTTAATTAATGTTCTGAGTACATAAAATTCGTGGTACAACTATTGTATGCACATATACAGTGCTGTTCACTTGAATAGCCTCGAATACTCCAAATAACAAATGAATGACGTGGAGAAAGAATTCGATTCTGTTTCCGTAAATGATGATAGTAGTTGAAAAATCCGTCTGGTCAATCCAGATTGAATTTTTTCTCATGTAAGAAAATTATATTGTGCCATTGTTGAGTCAAACTTATATGCGTTCTAGCAAATTGAAGTCGGGCTTCAATATGCCTTCTCATTAACACAGGTTTTCTTTGCATTTTCTTGGGTTTTATGTATGGAACACTTTGTATGACACGTCTAATAGTTGAAACTGACGCTTTAGTTCCAACTTCGTGTTTGATCTTCTTACGGGAAACTGCTGCATTCGAGATTTTACGTAAAATTGATCTCCTTTTCCTCTCCGCTGTAGCTCGTTTTGTTCTCCCTTTATAATTTTTTCCATAATTTCCAGGGTTATTACAGAAATTATTAATTGCTTTAGCATTCCTATTAATTCTTTTTCCAATTTCTCGGTTTGGATACCCTTTCTCTTTTAAAACTTTAATTTTTCCAATTTCCTCAACAGTCAATGACTTTCCGCGACCCATATTAGCACAATGATAATAATGATACAAAAAGTAATGGATATAATACTTAACATAGATGTGTAATGCAGATTTGTTGCGGATACGTCTTGTCTGATCTATCGCAAAGCGACAACTAACCGTGACTAAACAATGCGAAGCTATTCAAGTGAAAGCATCTTATTTTTACAAACACAAAGTTTCTTTGCAAGTGTACATATCGATGTAGACATATATCACTTACAAATTCATATTATAAACAAATTTTACTGATAAGCAAGAATTTTGCCCACAATTCCTTTCTTTGATGTAAACTTATATATATTTTCAGCCGAGGCTAATCAAGTGAACAGCACTGTATTTATATGTGTGTTTATATCGTCTTATTTCATTGCTCGAGACCGAAAGTGTTGAAGCAGACAACAGCACACGAAGTGTAAGCCAATATCCGACATCAGTATGCAAATCTGCAAGTTGTGCGTGTTCCATAGCCAGCAAGAATGTTCGCACGATGTTCGCCCGCGGCAAATTGAGACTTCCGAAAAATCCAAGCGAATGGTTAAAAGCTAATTCGACTGATCGGAATCTCTGATCGAGTTATGGAAAGTGATTCTTCCGGAGTCAATCGATCGTTCAGCCGTATAAACAGTTCCAGTTACCGATTATATCCAGCAAAAAGTAGACGGACTTAGTTAACCGGTATATCTAGCAATATCGCCCGGGGGAACAGTCGCGAACAGTTCGACAACAAGATCGTTTCCTACTGCTTATGCTTCATAAATAATTGAATTTAATGGCGTGGTGTGTCTGTAATTGGAACGGGTATGATGACAGTGGCGCCCTCACAAAAATCGAGGACCACCAACGAACGAACCGCTGCATTCCTTCCACGTTTCTACAATTTCGATACAAAAGTAAAATGATATATTTGTGCTGTCGTTTACACGAGAAACAATTATTAACCTTTCATGCTACTAGTGTGCGGTATTTTATAAAAATTACATAGCTCGGATAAAGTTAAAAAGTTTCTTGGTCAATCAGACACGAAGAATTGCACAATTCACTTTGCAAAAATATTGATTTATTTCTAGTATCGTTCATACGAGAAACAACTATTAACCTTTATGCTACTACAGTGTGCAGTATTTTATAAAAATTACAGAGCTCAGATAAAGTTAAACATTTTTTTGACGAACTTTCGGCATTAATTACAAGACATAGGAGCCACGTAGGAATTAATTTCTCTGTTTAATACACTTATTAAATTGTAAGAAATGTATTGACACTTTAAAATTTTTATAATCTTTTTAATGTTTGAAATTTCACCAACTCACATTTTTCCATAAACGCATAAAATCGGCAGTCTAATAATTATACACATGTCATTAGTCAAGCAAATACTAGAATAAAATTTTAATATACCACGTTTTTAAGACGTACTAGAAAGTATAAAATAATTTTTCCTAGCCCCATACAGATAGTCCTGAAAATTTGTGGTTGTGAATTTTTAATAGCTATGAAAATACTTGTAAGATTTATAACTAAAAACATGGGGCGCATGGAATAGATAATTAATGCACGAATAGTTCACCTAACTCACTAACAATTTTATTGCACTGCAAATGCTATGAACTGTTGTGTGAGTTTTCTCAACGGCAGCTACTCTCTACACTCCTTACTATTATCTTGCGCCCCACGTTTTTTTCGTTTTAAATCTTACAAGTATTTTCATAGCTATTCAAAATTCACAATCACAAATTTTCAGGACTATCTGTACATGGTTAGGAAAAATTATTTTATACTTTTTAGTCCGTCTTAAAAACGTGGTATATTAAAAAATTTGTTTTATTTAAATTTTTTCTCCTAAACGCACAGTTTCTTAAAATTTGTTTTTAAATATTGCATTGTCGTCCAGTTCTGAGCTATGTTTATAGTTTCAAGTCTCTAGCTCATCGGGAAGTTAGTTTAAAATCAATTGCAAAATTTGTACCGAACAGACAAACAGACAGACAAGAAAGCGAGCTAATAAAAATGTGGTAAAAATGGCAGCGCATCAAAATAAATTGAATCGTGTCACTGTTACAAAGAGACATATACGAGTCACTTTTAGTTCTGGATAGATGTAGCGTGAAATGTCTGTTGTGCAAAAGCACGTTTCAGTATTTTTAAGGGGGAATCAGGCACGTTTGTTGGTATGTCGAAGCGATATTTCGCGGCGAGATCGTTCGATTTCTCGGGATTTCGAGCCAGATTCGCGCAATTACCGCGATGGTAACTGGCGTCGGCGAATCAGCGTTGAAAGTGGTTGCAGAAATTATGCGTAATTGCGACACCGTACTGTATCGCGGCCAGGAAAATTCTAACCGTATCGGACGCGATGCGATTGCCTGCGGCCAATTCGAGATCGCGTTTCCGCGGATCGAGATTTCGAAAGGATAAAATCAGCCGCCTCTTTCTCCCTCCCCCTTTCTCACTCTTCTCGAGAGGTTTGATCGTTTATCGTCGTGACACCGTCCGGTCTGTGCAGGTGGCGAAGGTGTTAATTAATTCCCCTTTGTTCCACCGCCTCTTAGCACCTCGATCGGCGCCGATGCTCGCAGACAATCGTTAGTCATCGAAAATTTCGCCGCACCTGCGAACCTAACCGCGTTATTCGAATTTCATACTACAAGGAAATGGAATTCTTTTTCCTTGGAATATTCATTACAATAATATAGATCAATTTTTTTGTAATACTATACATATACAGAATGTACCAAAGTGTAACAAGCAGGAACTGAAACAAACAATTGTCCTTTGTTCGTAATACTAGAACTACCGAGCGGTAAACATGACTGACAGATATTGCTCTATTTCATAAAATTTATAATATTGACAAAATTGCATTTACTCGGTATGATTTTTAATGCAATATAAATCATAAAAGTATTTATTAAAAACATTTTGATAAAAACGTTTTTATAATTTCAATAATTGTGGAGAAGAACTCTCCAAGATGGCGAATAAAGATACGAGATCGAGACGAAGCTATTAGTATGGAAAACTTTCTTTTTTAACGCCGAGCACATCTAGCATGACTAAAGCCAACATTTTATTAAGTTTATCTGGATACCAGCACATGTAGGAATTGCGGGTAACGAGAAAGTAGGCTCACTTGCGAAAGAAGAGACCAAAGAAAGTCCTTCGCCAGATATCAAGGCTTCGATTGCTGACCTAACCAGAGACCTCAAAATTCAAGCAAGATTGTCCACTAACACCCTAATCAAAGAGCAAGGCCTAGTTAACGGCGCCAAATACGTTAGATTTTATCACAAGGACAAAGGTAAGCCATGGTATACCGGATTTGGGCTCTCCAGAGATTTTTTGGTTTTTGTTAATAGATGTCGTGCCAATCACTATAATTTAAACGGTTCATTGGCAAAGGTTAACTTTATAGCTAACGGTGCTTGCCAATGCGGAGTAGAAGTCCAAGACCTAAATCAATTTTATATGGCAATGCCAAGACAATAAAAACGAACATAATACATTAGAAACAAAGCTTCTCAAAGGCAAGTACTGTTTCCCTCTTTGTGTTAGTTCCTTCTTATGTAAACCTGATATAGAAGGTCTGAAAATAATTTATAATTTTCTGAAACAATGTTCCGTAAAAATTTAGAAACAATGTAACACCAATTTATTATATATTAATAATATGCATTAATGTAAACCAAATGTAATAATGCTGTATTCGCTATATAAACCACTTGTTTTAAAGCAACAATAAATAACAAATACTAGGATCGATGCAGAAATACTTGATCATAAACGTTATTGACGTCGATTCCAAACGGAAGCACCTGAACAGGTTTAGATACGATTTCTGCTAGCTCGCCGCGTTCCCTTTTAATTGCATCGCTCGCAACAGCTAGCGTAAATTAGCCAAAAGAACGATTCCGTGAATTGTAAGCTGGATATCATTGCACAGTCGGCCAGTAAAAGCTTAATTGCGATAGAAAGAACATCGCCTAATAAGACTTAATTGCTCGGGACTTGCAGAACGGGATCCGCTTTTTTCTGTACGCTGATCGTGCGACGCATTTTTGCATCCTCCGAGCTTACATCGCTGGGTTATGTTCAATCGTGTTATGTAAATCTAGTTCGGAGAACGTTGACTCCGTTTTAATTTGTTTGCGGGAAGCACTCTTTATTACTCTCGATCGACAGAGACTCCTGCGATAATGTTTTGCCAAATGAAATTGGAGCGAGTCAACGGGAAATTTTTGTCGATAAACCTCGGATTTCATGCGTTTATCAGGAAAATCAGCAGAGAATATATATTTTACGAAATTTTTAAATTCTTACATTGATGCTTACGTTGATGCTAATTTATACTTAAATTAGTTACAAATCTTTCATCTGTGCAAATCTGGGACTAATTCTTTTTGCACAACGATCACAAAACTTTATCGAATGTAACGACACTAGAAAGAGCATCCGATATTATTCAATAGTACAACAAAATCGTCAATGAAGTTTCATAATGGTAAAAAAACATACAGAATTACTGATTGTGTTGAAATATTAATAACTATACTAATTTAGATAATAACGAAAAGAAATCTATGTGAAAGTGCTCTGTATACCTACTTGAAAAGCTTCTGCAATGGAAGAATTTAAACAATTTCCTTAAAACACTTGAAAAGCGCTAATGAATGAACGCTGTTTCAGAGACTGTTGCAAGAACGCAAAGCGTGCTATAAACTCTCTTGACTTTTGATGAAATACAGTACTTCACAGGTGTATAAATAAAAAAACTATATTAAAGCCTTATTCTTCAGACCTTGAACTACGTCGGTCAGCAAAAGTTTTACGATTAAACCAAAATTTTGAAATCGACTTTTTTCCAACTATTCGGGTGAAATAGCCGACTTTGTGACGATCGATAATGTTGTGGTCGTTAAATAAAGTTTGTCGCTCGCGCACTACAATGTTGCTTAACAAGTAAAAACAACGACACTGAAGCCTTATTCTTCAGACCTTTAGATACGTCGAACAGCAAACATTTTTCCGACTTTTTGGGTCAAATACCCCACTGTGCGAGGGTTAAAAATCATTTTCTTTCTTAATCTGGTATCCAACATGGACGATAAATAGACTCATAATTAATTCGCTGGGTC
The DNA here is from genome assembly GCA_028455805.1 of Lasioglossum figueresi. NCBI lineage: Eukaryota > Metazoa > Arthropoda > Insecta > Hymenoptera > Halictidae > Lasioglossum > Lasioglossum figueresi. The sequence continues at coordinate 13,590,157 of CM052202.1, forward strand.
GGTTAGGATCCGTTCTCGATGAAATATCGAAACGGCCGGTGCAGCTCGTATTTCCAACAGGGCGATTATATTGTGATGGTGTCAGCCGTCTGTCAGTTTTGCGCCGATTCATAAAGAACATTTGCGTGACGGTTTCTGTCGTTTGAGCAACGCGCGTGCATTCACTGTTGCTCTCGCTTCACATTAATCGCTCGGCTGTACGTACCGCCAACCTGGAGAACGCGATTTCCTCCAAGGACGAACTAATCCGTACTAGTACTAGTTCCATGCCATTTGTCAAACAAATTTCACGCTCGACTGCCCTTTAAGACTGAACATTAAAACGAGGGTGTGTGGATATCGTGGAATGAACGACAATCGCCCAAAACGTTTTTAAGAAATGTTCAACTATCCATACCTTAAAATGAACCTATTCAAAAGCTCTCTAATTAAAAGTGCATACACTCCGCGACAGAAAGATGGCACACCACGAAAATTCAATGTTTTCATCATTTGGATATAATAAATCTAGTTTTTCTTGGTACTTATACATTTTTATTACAAAATCAATTACATTACAAACAATGAAATTAAAGAAAATGTCCGTTTGTTTATGGAAACAAGAAAATAACAAAAATCGGTAGGACAAAATGATGGCACATATACAAAAAAAAACGTAACTTACGTACATAAAATATATAACATTGTGTGTAATACTTTGCGTGGCCTCCCTTATTTTCCACAATAGCCAACATACGTTTCGAAAGTGACTTAAAGAGTTTTTTAATATATTTTGGCCATATTTTTGTCCATTTTTGTTCTATGCACGTTTTTAAATCTGCAAGGCTTTGGAATTGTCTTCCGCCTTCGTAAACATGTCTTGCTAGTTGTGCCCAACAATATTCAATTATGTTGAGATCTGGCGATCTCGCTGGCCACTTTAAGACACTAATTTTGTTCTGCTCGAAGTACCGCTTAACGGATTTTGCAGTATGCACGCTTGCATTATCCTGCTGAAATGTAAAATTTTCCCCGGAAATTGTCTGTCTGAATTTAGTCAATTGTTCGTTTATCGAATCTATATAAATTTTGCTGTTCATAGTTTTCTTAATAAATTTTACTTCGGTCGCTCCTCGATAACCAATTCCGGCCCAAAGCATTACTCCTCCGCCACCTATGTGTCCGCGGCTTAATATTATTTCTTCTTTCCGCAGATCGTGAAAATAGTGTGCGGAACCATCCGGCCCATCTAGATTGAACCTTTTCTCATCACTAAAA
>CM052202.1:13591513-13611172 GCA_028455805.1 Lasioglossum figueresi
ATTTTGCAGTATGCACGCTTGCATTATCCTGCTGAAATGTAAAATTTTCCCCGGAAATTGTCTGTCCGAATTTAGTCAATTGTTCGTTTATCGAATCTATATAAATTTTGCTGTTCATAGTTTTCTTAATAAATTTTACTTCGGTCGCTCCTCGATAACCAATTCCGGCCGAAAGCATTACTCCTCCGCCACCTATGTGTCTGCGGCTTAATATTATTTCTTCTTTCCGCAGATCGTGAAAATAGTGTGCGAAACCATCCGGCCCATCTAGATTGAACCTTTTCTCATCGCTAAAACTAACACGACGCCATTTTTTTCTCCAAAGTATGTGCTCTTGTGCAAATTTCAGACGCTCCGATTTATGCTGAACGGTTAAAGGTGGTTTTCTTTTCAATTTCATTCTAACTAAGTGCGGACATTCTTTTATTATCCTTTGCACGTTACGTACATTTGTATGTACGCCAGCTGCTTTAGCGATTTGTCGCGATGTTCCCGAAGAATTCGAAGCTTCTTTTAAAATTGCACGTTTTCCGCGATCGCTTACCGCTTTCGGTCGACCGAAACTCTTTTTTTTACCGTGTGTTTTAGGATTTTTTAATAAATTATACACCACTTTTCTGCTTCGATGTATAATACGTGCAATTTTTGAAACCGTGTTTATCAATCGAAACCATGTTTCGAAATCGTTTCTATTTCAGCATCGGATAAAGATTTTCCACTACCCATAGTGTAATTTCAATAGAAGATAATAAGAAACACGCACAATATTTAATGCACGGTAAAATAGTACACGATACAAACAGTCTGACGGTCCAGTGTTAACTGCGGAGAAAGAATTTTAAGACTGTGTCATCATTTTGTCGCGTCGGTGACCCCGGTTCTTTACATTTAGACTAGAATCTGTAACCTCCGCTTAACTCGGTCGATGTAAGTAACCTTAAAGCTCCACCAAAGTACATAGACGGAGAGAAATGTATCGAATTTCATCACAGTTTTCAGAAATAGCAATATTTACGGGTGTGCCATCTTTTTGTCGCGGACTGTAGAATGCATCAGCCAGCTGAGAAAAACGAATGATTCTTCCATTGTGCATTCGCTTCGAAGCCGCGGATTCTAAAACTCCTCCTCGCGGTACAGTATCGAATGGTAACGCAACGATAATGGTAATGATACAACAATAACGCCTACGGGGCGGGGAGAAGCAATTATCCGCGAATGAATGGCGCGCGGGGGCACAGGATTAACCGACAAACAGAAACACGTGAAAAATACGTCACGTGTCGCGCCGCATCACGCCCGTCTGCGAATTCTAATCGCGGTAGGTTGAATCCTTTCGTAAAGACGGCGCAAGCCGAGCCGAGCTGAAAGGAGGCTCGCCATGAATTATGCTAAATTCGCCTCCGACCAGGTGTGTCAACAGGCATCCGATTGTATACGGGGTTGCATCATCGGAACGCATAAATATGGATCGTTCGATGTACAATGACAAATCGCGCGGACGCAATTAATTTGTCCTTGCCAAACTTCATTGCTATTCTCCATTTTATATGCTCCGTTTCGGAAAATACAGTGAACCACGAAAGTATTGAAACGCACTTTAAATAGTATAACTTTTTTATAATTGTACCAAAAAACCTGCTGTTTTCTATGCAATTAGAAACATTGGTTTACTAAATGATCTGCAAACAAGATTGTCCAAAAATTACAATTTACAAGGCTGCATGCAAAAATAAAAAACCATTCTTTAAAACTTTTTTATTTGGCCCATAATGAAAATTTAAAATATATGTTTTGTTGATCTATGTTATTTATATACATGCTGGAAATTTCATCACAATCGATTAACATACCCAAGAGCTACAAGTGGTTGAATGTGATGAAAATCATAGTTTTTCGCGACTTTTGGTCAGTTTTTGCTTAAAATCCGCAGATTATTACATCTTTCAATGCTTGCCGTTTTTCCTGCGTCAACCGATTTCGATGAAATTTTCAGCATGTGTATAACTAACATACATCTACAAAACGCATATTTTAAATTTTCATTACGGGCTCTAATAAAAAATAAATGGTACCTCTTTTACTTTCTCATGTAATTCTTAGCAATTGAAATTTTCTCAAAATCTTTTTTGCATGTCATTTGGTAAATCAATTCTTCTAATTCTTCAAAAAAAGTCAGTTCGTTTGGTCCGATCATAAAAAAGTTATACTGTTTTAAATTGCGTTCAGATACTTTCGTGGTTCACTGTATATTTGTTCTTGTGTGGATTTCATGTTAAAAAATGTTTTCCCGGAGCAGATACAGAGTCGTTAGAATTTGTCGGAATAGTTACCCTCTCTCTGCCAATGCCGGATTAGTCACGTGACATTTTGACGTAATTTTTCCGCGTAGTGGCGGAAGCGTAGGGAAGAGTGTCGTAGAAGGAAAAGGTAAAGTGGGCCCCACAAGTCTTAATCTGATAACTCTGAGCAGATACTTTAGATTTGTATAATAAAAGTTCCAATGAAAACAATATGTTTAGAACGTTTACTAAAAATGTTTCTTTCACACTTGTTTATAGTCGCTCCAAAACATTTCAGACAACGTTACAATATTTTTAGGAACTCGTTCAATTTGACAAAAAATTCGCTTAATTTTTTATCTAGAATTTGATTTAACGAATTTGATTTATTTAGAGTCTGATTGACATACGAGGTGTGATAAAAAAGTAAGGTGACTTTTTGAATTTTGCGGAATACTTACAGTCGAGTTCGTTTTCTTTTTTTTCTTATGCTGGTACACTCGTACCCGAACATATGTTCACAGTTTCAGCTATATAGCATTTTTTGTTTGTTTGTGAGAAGTGTTTTGCGTGTTCGGCGATTTTCTGCAGTCGAAAAAAATGTATCAAAGAATTTGCATCAAATTTTGTGTAAAAAATGGAATTAAGTGCTCGAAAACACTTGAAATGTTGACAGTGGCATACGGTGAGTGTACTCTGAGTAAAAAAAATGTTTATAAGTGGTACAAGCTCTTCCAAGAAGGCCGAGAAGATGTTAACGACGAATCTCGCCCTGGACGCCCCAGCACGTCGACAACCGATGAAAACGTTGAAGAAGCGAAGAAAATAGTGTTGGGGAATCGTCGAATTACCATTAGAGAAGTTGCCGATGATGTCGGCATCTCGTTTGGTTCGTGCCAAGCAATTTTAACGGATGTTTTGAGCATGAGACGCGTGTCAGCGAAGTTTGTTCCGAAACTGCTTAATTTTGACCAGAAGAAACGTCGCATGAGCATCGCTCAGGAGCTGTTGAATGACGTCAATGGTGATCCTGATTTGCTCAAAAGGGTCATAACTGGTGACGAATCATAGGTATATGGTTATGACGTCGGAACCAAGGTCCAATCGTCCCAATGGAAGTTGATCGAGAAGATGAAGACAGCATCGCTGGAAGATCTCAAAGCTATACCAAAAAGTGCTTATCAGAAGTGCTTCGAGGATTGGAAAAAGCGCTGGCACAAGTGTATTATATCTGAGGGGGATTACTTTCAAGGGTTGTAAATTACATTACAACATAAATATTGATGACTAAATAAATATTTTTTGATAAAAATAAAAAGTCACCTTACTTTTTGATCACACCTCGTATGTTAGTACCGTAATATTCAAGTCAAAAGTTCACTCTCAGATGATAAAACGAAAAGAAAAGATGTCTACGCACGTTAGCAATTTTCAGAGGAAACTTTTCACACGCGAACAAAAGCTCGGAATTTCCATCGAGATATTCGAGGAATAAAAAAAGTAATGAAGTTTAGCAGCTAAATTGACAAGCTGACATTCACGGCGACCGTTCGCTGTGTTGCCAGTGACGCTTGAATGATCATCGGTAATCGACGACGTATCGAATTGTCTAAAAAATTCGCAGCGAATATGAACGTCGCTTAACCTGATAGCAAGTCGAAGTAAAAACCGTGTTATTCAACATGGTTATAATATCACACGATCGTATCGCAGCGTTTCGGGGATAATCGGTGACACAACGTTGTGCAACATTTTCTCGTTACTCGCTTATTATAATACGCATTCCATCGGCTAGCGATAATCAAACTTGGACAGTTAATGTGTCAATCGAGATCTATGAAATGTAAAATGTCGATCAAAAGATTAAATCTTGCAACATTTATTCAATAGCGAATTGCTATCGGAGTTTCAGAGTGGTTTACTAAACATTCGATTTTGTTGCATTCGCGGCAAAAACGTGTAGATGAAATCCTTATCAATTCACACATTTCTAGTTTATAACTCTTGCAAAAGCTTTATTTTCCTTCTGTTTGCGTTACGATATCTTCTTCTGTAACGGTGTGTTTATAAATCGAATTTGTTAATTTAAAGAATGGAGCAAAATTGGGTCAAGTATTATCGTTTTATATATTCTTTGTGGAAGTACAGTAGAGTGCAAAATAAAAGAAGCACTAAATTCTCGTCGAGGAATTGCCGACATTTGAACTGGTATAACTTCGTGACCAAAAGTCGTACAATAATCATTCCAAGCACATTTTATAGTGCAATGTTTCTACTTTCAGAATACGTAGCTAGCTTCTTCATTTCAGAATACGTCTCTACGTGTCTGCATCATATAGGATGACGAGAGAGCAAAATTATGTACTTTCTTCTGAAAGCTTATCAAATTCAAACGACTCCGCTATAAACAATTTTTTTAGGAGTATGGGGACCGTCCAATATGAACAAACATTTTCAATGACGATTTAGTGCTCTTTTAAATGTTCACGCTAGTGTACTGTTTCCAACGTCACCGCAACGATAAAACGCAGCGAGAAGTTTTTATTTAGTTCTGCGATTGACGCAGCAAACTTTTAGATTGCGTAAAGATCCGCAGTGCCGATAATTGCTGATAGCACGGTGTTAGCATCGGTCTACGCAGTTCTTTTATGGGGAATTATCGTGTACCGTGAACGCGTTAAATATCGTGTAAATGGGAGAAACAAGAGAAAAAAGGCGGGGAAAAATAGAAGAGAAAGTTCACCGGTGTCGTCGGCAGATTTCCACGGATCCCGGTGCCCAGGCTTGACATTTATTTTACTTGTCTTTCGAATCAGCTGCAACGATCTTCACGATCGCTCGTAGGCACATAAATCAACCTCGGGAATAGCGACGATCGTTCCGTCATGTGGCGACCTTTCACGGGCTCGTTTGCAGAATTTATTGTCTTACGTCACGCGGGCCCCGTGTTTATTATACAGAATAAACTTTTTCGTTGGGCGATCGTCCCCGTGACCGCGGGGGCGGCCCAATTGTTGATCGAGACATGCCTCGATCGCACAATTAGGGCTCCGATACCCATAAAGAGGCCTGTATACCCTCGGAGGTACGGTGCTCTATTAAAATTCCAATATTCTCGGATAGATGTTCCGTTGCCGGAAAGGTGTGAGGTTAAACGATCAACAGACGATAAGGCTAATGAGCTATAACGATCCTTTCTCCATTTTACTATGCCCCCGTTCTCGGCCCGGTTAACCTTTATCCGCCATATTCAGGCCCCTTGTCTAACCACGAGACTTTCTCTGTCTTCGTTCGGTCGAACGTCTGCGATCTGATTATGCGAATTTTTCTCCGCTTCGATGTCTTCTCGTCGCACAGTAAGATATTCGACCCGAAAAGTCGGAAAAAAGTAAATTCTAAAATTTTGCGCAAGTCGTACAATTTTTGCTGTCGGCGAAGGTCCGAAGAATAAGGTTTCAGTATTGTTTTACTTATTTTATAGCACGCTTTGCGCGTGTTCATACATTATAAAATTTCGAGAAAGAATTTTTTTCGACAAGAAATAAACATCATTTTGATGTTTTAAATGTTAAAATGCATTTACGATTTTTAATGTTATAGCCGACGTTATGACAAATTCAACGACCTACTATATTATGACCTTGAGCCCATAAATAACGCTAAAATTGTTTCTTTATCCCCTGTGCGCCGCTTCAATGAGATAACTCTTTGCGGACGCGTGTCTGCCGACAGTCTTGAAACCAATTTTACCGTCTGCGACTGTCAGCAATTTTCAAGTAATTTGTTACTCTAAAAAAATGTTCACCATAAAATATTGGACTCGCCAATCATTCCCGTTTGCAAAGTGTAGCGAGACGTGGAGTGCTAAAGTAACCGGCGAGCTTGTAGACGTCGCGTATCCGTAACAGTAGCAGCGGCCGTGCTAAAGGAGACTCTCGATCGACAGTAATCGTGAAACGATCCATCAGAAATGACTTATTTTGACACATCAGGTAGTTCTAGCATTAATTGTTCTCAGGGTAGTAAAGAGGGAGTGCCTTGAAGGCCGGCCGGCCTGAATTTTTCGCATTAGTGCAGCTCCAGCTTTACAGCTTTATCCCGTTGCATGTAGTCCCTCTCGCGGGATAGTTGTTCAGCTACGAACAGTTGTAGCAAACGGTATATTACAAATCGTCTCGTAAATTACATTCTTTTGTCGTGGCCGCCACGGACACAAAGGAGGAATAAGACATACGGCGAAGGTGTCGATGCTGGCTAGTAACAATAAGAATTACGCGACGTCTCGCAAAGCCGATCAAGATGAATGGTGTGTACCCGATAATTATTGCCGATCGCGTCGCTACTCCCAAGAATAATTCAATAGAATCTTTTTCCCTCTGTCCCCCTTTCGCCTCCCTCTCTCTCTCTCTCTCTCTCTCTTTGTATCTCGCTCTCTCGGTGTCCTGTCCATTAGCATAATCATATTATTTCAGCGCATTCTAGGCGTGTGTAGGCCGATCGCGAGTGGGATAAACTGTGGAACGGTACTCCCGTCGGCCACTGGAATTCCATCCTACGGCTACAGCCGTGTGTGCAAGCCTTGGGTGAAGGAAACCCGTGGAAATACGTGGGAAACGGCAAAGGGAAATGCGTTTACCTGCATCGGCACTCGCCGACCGCTATTTATTGACTGGAAGTAGTTTTCCATGTAACTGACACCGCGTTAATAGAACGCGCTCGCGGTTTGTCTAGCTACCAGAGAAAGGAGACCTAGGACGTGAGAAATAGAACACCAAACCTGTTACCGATTCACTGCTCGAATAGATAATTAGCTGAACCTTTCGGTATCGGCGCTGCGGCTGCGAGCTGATCTTTATGCGCCTAACATTCTATCAAACACCGTGTTTCTACACACGATTTTTCTTTCGGGATCGTTTCGTTCCATTCCTTCGATTACAATTATTTCGAATTTCCTCGATAAGAAAACAATTATAAAAAAGTTATTCTGTTTGAAAGGGTGTACGAACACTTTTTACACCCATTGTATACAGTGAGCAACGAAAGTATTTGAACGCACTTTAAAACAATATATCTTCTTTATAATTGTGCCAAACGACCTGATGTTTTTTGTAAGCAATTAGAAGCATTGGTTTACTAAATGATCTGCAAACAGGATTTTCCAAAAATTACAATTTACAAGGTTGCATGCAAAAATAAAAAAAACATTTTTTAAACATTTTCTATTTGGGCCCTTAAAGAAAATTTAAAAGATATGTTTTGTAGATCTGTAATAGTTACACGGATGTTAAAAATTTCATCGAAATCGATTAACAATCCAAGAGCTACAAGTGGTTAAATGTGATGAAAATCATAGTTTTTCGAGACTTTTTGAGATTTTTCTTTCGGGCCCGTTTCTACACACGATTTTTCTTTTGGGACCGTTTTGTTCCATTTCTTCGACTACAATTATTTCGAATTTCCTCGATAAGAAAAACTGTTAAGTTTTGAGAGGTTGGCAATGTTTCCCCTTTCTCGTATTTTGGTTTTCATGTATGTGGAAACTCTGATGAGTTGATTGCGCTTTCTCCATGGATGTACTCGAAAGTAAACGGACGTGTTTTTCAATGCGGCGTGATAAAACAAGCTTTATGAAAGTATTAATAGTTCCTCAGATATAAAGTTATGTTTAGTTACATTATATTATATTACATATATATTATATTTTCATTCTTATATCAAATGAAGTAAGAAACTCTCGTTTTCTCAAATCCAATTAGTATATCAAATATTAACAAAAACTGATACGTGAATCAACTCGATAAACATCGAATTACAGGAAACTTTATGACGAGAGTGTAGTGCATTTAATTTTACAATATTGTAGCTGTGAAGACTCACAGTGGGTGTGCATAGTATTCGTACACCTTTTAAAATAGAATAACTTTTTTATTATTGTACCAAACGACCTGATTTTTTATAATCAATTAGAAGCAATGGTTTATAAAATGGCATGCAAAAAAGATTTTCCAAAAATTATAATTTACAAGGTTACTTGCAAAACTAAAAAGGCATTTTTTAAAACTCTTTTATTTGTGTCCTTAAAGTAAATGTAAAATATATGTTTTGCAGATCTGTAGTCGTTAAACGCATGCTAAAAATTTCATCGAAATCGATTAACATACGCACGAGCTACAAGCGGTTAAAAGTGGTAAAAATCGTAGTTTTACACGACTTTTGATCAGATTCTGTTTAAAATCCACAGAATCGTACATTTTTCGATGCGTGTCGTTTTTTCCTGTGTCAACCGTTTTCGATGAAATTTTCAGTATGCGTATAACTAACATAGATCTACAAATCATATATTTTAAATTTTCATTGAGGACCCAAATAAAAAAGTTTAAAAAAATGCCTTTTATACTTTTGCATGTAAACCTTATAAATTGTAATTTTTGGAACATCTTTTTTGCATATCATTTCATAAACCAATGCTTCTAATTGACTATAAAAAATCAGATCGTTTAGTACAAGTAAAAAAAAGTTATTCTATTTTAAAAGGTGTACGAATACTTTCTACACCCACTGTATATCCGTGCACGCTGTGGCCTTTTATTTCATTTAAAGTGTTCAATAAGATTAGGTAATGTGTCCCATGAGGTTAGGTTCTCTGATTTTGTATTTCTTCGTGATAAAAATTCGGACGTGCATAAACATTGAATTACAGAATATTTTATGACCAGCATAATACATTTAATTCAATATTGTAGCTGCAAAATCTTCTATCAGTGCGTTGCTTCTTATTTTATTTAATATTTTGATAAACTGTAGTTACATATTTTCCCTTCATACTTAATTTCGAATATTTTCATCATAAAAATTGCAGACAGTGCATTTGGTATAATACGTTTTTTATTTTATCAAATCCTTTAATAGAATATAAATTTTTCTCTCTGATACCAGTTCTCTCTAATTTGTGCATAAAAATTGTTGCTCGAATAAACCTCGATTTGCATTATGTTTGAAACTGACAATAAAAAGTATTTAATACAATATTGTAGCATTTCATTTTGTTCATCGGCTTTGATAAAACATGAATATTTTTCTTCAACCCCCATTTTTCCGTAATATGTGAATAAAAGTTGCTGTACGAATACACCTCGAATTACATTTTACACTGACAATAAACAGTGTTTAATACAATATTGTACGTAATTTTATTCATAGGCTTTGATAAAACATGAACATTTTTCTTTAATCCCGATTTTCACTAATTCGTGCATAAAAGTTTCTGTATGAATAAACATCGAATTACAGGACTAAGTGCATTTAATAAAATATTCCAACTGTGGTTGTTACAAAGGAAGATATTTTTGTCAATAATTTAAATGAAGAAAAAAGTGAAGTATTTAATATTATCACAGAACACCGTTAAAACTGAAAGCGTTGACGATTTAATGGATTTTTAATTGGACCCTGAAAATCATAATAGTTGGAGAATTTTGTAAATTCCGGTGCTTGTTTTACGATTTGGAGTCTGTTAACAGATTCCAGAAATCTATTTCTGCGAGAAGACAACTGGTATTCTTGCTTCTTGAATTACACGTTCGCGAAATTGCGTACCAGGAATTTACGGGATCGCCGGGACGCAACAATTATTTCATGACGGGTGTAAACACTGGTATTACTGTTCCCCGGGTCACCAATTACCGCTAACTCAACAATATTTACTGCGAGATTTAGTGAAATCGCTGTTTTCGTTGAGCACCGGACCGTAATGTATACTTAGTAATTCCTTCCCACATGGATATTGCGAAAATGACCATTCGCTTAGTAAGAGTAAACATGCAATTCCAACAATTTCTCCCTGTTCATTTTGGCAAATATTTCGAACGACCGATCGGATAATCATCTTTTCATTCAGCTAATTGTCTTAACGGATTCGCGTTTATTTGTCGCGGGGTGGTCCAATAACTTGCTACATTCAGCTAAAAAGTCTCTACTCTTTAAAATGATTACTGACTAGGTGGAATATAAAGTAATCAAAAATTATAATAATTTGAAAATACTATTATATTTCACCCTATAATAAAAGCAGAAATCTAACTTTTTCGAAATAAATACATTTGTATGTCTGCATACATACTTTGATGTTACAAAGCAATCAAAATATTAAGAACTATTTACGAGTTAACGATTTTGTGTCAGAATAATATATTTTTAAATGAAGTCTAGCTGCACTAAATTCTTATAATTTTTGTATAAGGTATGCTGACAAATGTGTGCACAGATTGACAAATTAACATTAAGACGGTCAAGCCAAAAAAGTTTCTACACTTTAAAATGATTACTGAGTAGGTGAAATATAAAATAGTAAAAAATTATAACAATTTAAAAATGCTATTGTATTTCATCCTATATATTCAAATTATTAAGAAATAATTTCTATAAATTTCTATTTGACAACAGTGTATTGCAATTGAGGCAGAAAGTGCTGCATAAAGGTCAATAATGTGATAATAACAATTGTGTTGCATGAAATTCTAGCATTTCAATATCAAAATACGCTTTCCAATAATTATACTATTTCAACTGCAATTACAAATTGAATCGTAGTTTAATTGGTCGAGAGGTCTGAACTATAAATTACAATGTAACCTAATTATCTTGTAATTATAAGTCATGAAGTAATTTAATTGTAATTGTGCCGCATTAATGCTGTTCAATTGCACATGTTTCTCCACAATACGAAAACGATAAACAGCGAAATTGCTCTGCTAAATAAAATATCCTCCGATATAATCGATTGCTATTTTAATTGTAAAATTGTTTGACTTGTTTTAATGAATTTGAAAACATTATGCCTATGCAAATATTATTTTCGTTGTGCAACAAACAGAGAGTAGGTGTGCGATTGTTCGGGAGAGCATAAATCAGTTGTGTTCCTGAATGACAATTGAATAGTCGGAAAAGAATTAATATGCACGTGTTCGTATTTTAATACAATGGGCCTGCGTAGAAATTGTTTGCTCGATCATTAAATCCTCAATTGAATTCTACGCGAATCCTGTGAAGTTTTGAAGACACATATACGGCTAATCACCATGCATTAGCATTGATTAGCATCGTTCCTGTATACGTCATAATAACGCCGCGATTCTTTCGCTAGTGTATTCTCATGCGATCATTAAAATTTACTATTAACTGAGTACGCTGTTGGGGTTGAAATTATGCATTATTAATAATGCAATTCTGAACGGTAGTTCGTTTCACTTGGAATGCTCGCACTGTTTTTTTGATATAGGTTATAAACGTTGTAGTTTATTAACCAAGATAATAATTGACTTGAGCCTGCCACTAAAAAAGGCGTTAAAGAAATATGTTAATTACAACGAGTTTAATAGCTGATTTTCCTCTATTTTTCCCAGAATTCTCCCGTTGCTTCTGGGATCGGGCTGGGTTTGCAGCTCGCAGAGCAACGCGTGAAAGAAAAAGAGATTATGGCAGAGACAATCGATGAAGGAAATCAAAGTTGTCCTCGATGTTTAACATGGCGTCAGCAGGCTACGTAGCCTTTCACACGTCCTACACGAAAGACGACGAAGCCCGATCTCTTTCAAAACAATTACGCATTCTTCGGCGCCAGTTCTCCCACGTCGACATTAGTCCGCCTCGATGTTCAACCACCATTTCCAGAAAACACCATGGGATACGCGTTCATACTCGATATTCGATTTTTTAAAGTCCGGTGTGGCTCGAAATTGCAGAAGAATTTTCATTCTTTTGGAGCGGAGAATACAAGATCGCATAAAACATAATAAAGTTATTATGTTAATATTACGAAAATCAACGTTAATCTGAAAGACAAAAATACATAAAAAAATTGATGCATATAAATTCGACTGAATCTAAACATGGCTGCCACAAAATCGTCACAAGCATCCGCGCGTTACGAGGGTTAACTTATTCACGCATGTTCTCTTCAAGAAGTAAACGATGATAAAATAAAGTAGTTTTCATCAGATATACGGTGTTAATTTTTAATTGGGTGTAGCTATTTGGAAAAAAGTTCAAAAATACGTGAAAAAATTGATGCATAAAAATTCAACTGATTCTAAACATGGCCGCCACAAAATCGCCAGAAGCAACCGCGCGTTACGAGGGTTAACTTATTCAAGCATGTTCTCTTCAAGAAGTGAACGATGGTAAGATAAAGTAATGTTTCCATCAAATGTGCGGTGTTAATTTTTAATTGGGTGTAGCTGTCTTGAAAAAAAGTTCAAAAATACGTAAAAAAATTGATGTATAAAAATTCGACTGAATCTAAACATGGCTGCCACAAAATCGTCAGAAGCATCCGCGCTTTACGAGGGTTAACTTATTCAAGCATGTTCTCTTCAAGAAGTAAACGATGATAAAATAAAGTAATGTTTCCATCAGATATACGGTGTTAATTTTTAATTGGACGTAGCTATCTTGAAAATTAGTGTGAAGAGCAAATGATAATAAAAAGTGAGCAAATGCCCGAAAACGAGACTTGTTCTTAACGGGGGGGGGTGGACGACAGCAGGGCTGACGACGAGGCAATTCGAATTTTCGAAACAAGATGTATCTGATCGCGGGAGGCAGTCGAGAGGAGACACCAACAATAGGGATTATTAGCATTGGCTGAGCCGACTTCACGTTGATATTGGTCTCTGGAGGACCGACATATTGTAATCACGCGGATATATTGTGCTCGTGCAATGCACGTTCGCCTAGTCCTCTCCAGCCAGCCTATCCTCCGCATCCACCTACTCTCTCCACCTCCTTCACCTCCTCCACCTCCTCCGCCTCTCGTTCCCTCTCCTCTATCCTCTCTCTCCCTCTGTCCCTTCGGTAGCCGATCAATGCCCTCTTCTCCTATCGATAACTCGATAATATTACACGCGAAAACCGCTTTCGATGTGCTCGCCCAGTCAGCGAGCCACTTGTGCGAGCAAATAACCAGTTATCGGAAAACCGATTTTATTTTCGAGGGACGCTTGCCTTCGATATTTTTTTCTTCTTGTGTCTCGTCGCTACCCTTCGTCCCTTTGTCTCTACCCATCATACCCCTCTCCGCCTCCTCTCTGTCTCTCTCTCTCTCTCTTTCTCTCTCTTACATCGCTACGAACCTGTGTATCGATACACTATAAGATAAAAATAGGCAAGCATTCCTCTTGGCGGACCTGGCAAACTAGGGACAATTGCTAAAGTTTGTTGAAAACATGGTAGAAAATTAGGCGAACCACGAGTTACTTTGAATGAGGATGTGGAACTTTACCGAGAGCAGGTCTACAAAGGATAACAAAATTTTAATGTCCTGACTTATGGTATTTTTTAACCACTTGTGCCGTATCGTTTTCTTTATAGTTACAGTGATTAAAACGTCTTTATCACCAAAAATATCGTAGAGGAGAAAAGAAAATTTATATTTTTTGTGTGACTACATTTATTTTAATGCTTAAATGTGGATTATTATACTGCGGATCAATATGCAATTATAGCTTTTGGTAATTTTCAAATAATGCTAGGATATAAAATAATACAAAATTTAGTACGATTCTAATTAATTTCAAGTCTAAAAAGACTATTTTTTTATAATAGTTTTACTTTATTCTACTTTCTGAAAATTCGTCTACAAAAATTGAAAATTGCGTAAACATCCGCAGTCTACTGATTACGAACGAATCAAATTTTATTTCATTTAAAAAGAACGA
Source organism: Lasioglossum figueresi (assembly GCA_028455805.1). Classification (NCBI taxonomy): domain Eukaryota; kingdom Metazoa; phylum Arthropoda; class Insecta; order Hymenoptera; family Halictidae; genus Lasioglossum; species Lasioglossum figueresi. The sequence goes on from CM052202.1 coordinate 13,605,507, forward strand.
CGTAACATTCATATTTGTTAAACTTTGTTTGAAATCTTCATCACGAGTCTCACTCGATAAAATACGACAAGGGGTTAATGCGAACTGCAGGAGCTTTTCAATTATATTTGATACATTTCTATCTTCATGGGAATTCGAGTTTTGTTGAGTAACAAGAAATGAGAAATTGAGAAATTTGTTGAGTAACATAAAAAACATTGTCTAAACAGTGAATAAGTATGATTTCATGTTAGTTGTCGTGTGAGCCTACTGTTCAGGAATAGCCTAATGCATTTTTCCGTGTTCAAGGTAGTAAAAAAATCGACGATTTGCATGTCTCCAACATGTTTTCCTTCGAAATCGATATGCCCCGGCATTTTTCCTCGTCGAGACATCTCGCCGATGTCTGTAAATATTTTTTAAATGTTTCAAGGGCTTCCACGGGTTACCACGTTCTTTCTCATCCGGTCTTTTTCCGCGTTTCTTTCTACGGTTTCTAGAAGACCATTGGAGGAACGATTCCGTGCGGCATTGTCGTGATGCGATACAAGGCAAAGGTATTACAATTATGTAAATCACGCCGCGTATCATAGACGCCATTTTTACACACGACACATGTAATATGTACGAAATGTGTTACAAGGTTTCGTGAACTCTTCTAGGAAACTATCTGTTACTTTTTATAGCTTCGATGCAATCTCTCTGCTTCGTTGCACGACGGGAAAATGGAAATAAAAGCAAAAATCGGAGTTTTTCGATACAAATAAACTTGTATCTCTGTATGATGTTACTCAGTGGGCGATCAAAATACTAAAAACTATTTACGAGTTAACCATTTTGTTCTAACCCTTAGCACTCGAGTGGTGACTCAGAGTCACCACTAAAAATTGCTGTACCATTATCATAATCAATTACTAAACATTTAAGTATTGTACGATAAAATTTAAGAAAAATCATATACATAGGAATTATTCTAGATTGGAAGAAATGTTTAATTGTTTGGTTAAAATAGCTCCGACTGCATGGGGTTGATACAATAAATTTTTAAATGAACAAATAAAACAAATAACAAATGGACAAATTGACAAAATAATATTAAGACGATTAGTTTTTAAATGAAAGTGTAGCTACACTGAATTCTCTCATTTTTTCAGACAATATGTATACGATTAACCGTTTGCACTTCTTTGTCGAGCGTGACTCGACATCGGAGAAAGGAAAATGTAAAAAAACGTGTATTAATATGTATCTAGTTCTTGATTTATTTCTTTAATCCTTATATTTTAGTTAAAAACAAATGTAAGCTCCACAAATATAAATTACAACAAAGTTTGAGAGCTATATTTAATATAATTAGTAGACAAAATTGTTTAAAATAAATAGCAGTCAAGGAACTGTCCTTTGAAGTAAAACATGAAACGCTTAAAATAGTAGGGAGAGAGTTGTTGGCAATAAAATTGAAAAATAATTCGGAGTGCAATGGGTTAAGAATACATGTTTTTCTTACCTTTAATAATTTGATTACTATAGTAAAGTAGTATTGAAATCGGAGCCCTATATTCGAGGGAAACGTGCAGCAAGTACGATATTTTCTGACCTCAAATGTGAAAGACGGTGTTCAACGACGTGTTCACCGTTCGATGCGCAAGAAAGCGATTCGGAGCAGCGAAAACACTGCATTGTTCGCGCAAGCTTGCGGGTGGAAATCACCCCTTTATTCCAGAAATTCAGACCCCATTTACGAACGACACCGCGCCATTTCGGAATCGTTCCGCGTCAGATTTGTTTCCGCCCGTAACAACCACTTATCCATTCCTTTCGATTCCCGACCGGGGGAGAGACTTCAACTGTGAAAAATTATCGTGGCCGTGCAGTCTGCCCTTTGACTCAGCCTTCCGAAGGTTTCTCAAATGTATTCAAATTAAGAAACTGAGAACACGAGCAAATGTTCGCGCCCCGAGAGCTGTGAAATGGTTCCAATTTTCTTTTCAAACCTGACAGTGGAAAATGTTACACAGCCCTGACAATTTACAAAACGTTAAATAAGTTTCAAATTAAATAAGTTTGAACTTGGACAAAACTAAACATTCAAACGATAGGATACTTTATTCGATCATGAAAATCTGCACTGCCTTCTAGTTGTCAGATCTTTCTAGCCATGGCAGTAAACAATGTGGTACAAAACAATGTTGCATAAACAATCTGGATAAATTAAAGCCCGATGGATAATCGAGACCCGAGGGACATAATTAAAATGTACATTATATTCCAAACTAAATTATTTATTTTTGAAAATTTATTTCCCTTTATAATATAATCATATTTAAACGCATATGTATTTGTTTATGATCGGGATCTGATTAATCGAGGTTCTACTGTACGTGACAATAAACATAAGTTGCTCGACATCTTCATACAAAAATGTAATATTTTACTCAATAATTTAAAAAAAAAAAAATGAAAATCTACATTGGAATTTAGTGGTATGGTCTTCCTAGACACGACGATGCACGATATATCATAACTCTGCCATTTTGTCATAAAAAATACATAAAAATAAAGATAAGAAGTTGTTCAACATTCTCGTACATAAATTTAATATTTCATTTAATAATTCCGAAAAAATTGAGTATCTAAATATCGGTGCATAATGTGCGTACTCACGATGTTGCGTATTCTAATTGATAACGGCCGGTTGTTCGCAGGTGCTGAAGGAAGCAACATCGGCACGGAACGAGCAACTAGCCGAGCTGGGAAACCTCTTCGACTATTTGGAGGAACACCGGAGCCTACAGGGTTACGAGGGCGAAAAGTCAGCGCGGTGAGTTTGCATGATTTTCTACGTTTTATTAGACACTCGAGAACCGGGGTGATTTACATCGGACGCTCGTAAATCAAACGGCCGGTAACGGGATTAAAATGAGTTTCGCCTGACAGAGAAAATTGAAATCCGTAATTGGATTGCGCCGCGTTCAACGAGTTTTATTGGCGTTCGATGTTTGCTTGGTGTCAATCGACGGGAATGGGGACCGCGCCATTTCATGTCAAATCGTCCACGAGCCTGAATTATACTGTACAATGCTCCTTGGTTTCTTAAAGAACCCGGAACGTGTCAGCATTTTTACTTATAGATCAACAATTAAGAATTCACGAGGAAGAAACACGTGAAAATTTTACTCCCATGAGAAGCCAGCTTGCTTTTAGCAACGTGATCTGTTGGGCTATGGGTATACAGTGAGAGTAAAAGGTATTCGTACGGCCTTTAAAATACAATAACTTTTTTATATTTGTATCAAACGACCTGATTTTTTATAATCAATTAGAAGCAATGGTTTTTGAAATGATATGCAAAGAAGATTTTCCAAACATTACAATTTACAAGGTTACTTGCAAAACTAAAAAGGCATTTTTTAAAACTCTTTTATTTGGGCCCTTAAAGAAAATTTAAAATAAACGTTTTGTAGATGTATAGTAGTTAAACGCATGCTAAAAATTTCATCGAAATCGATTGACATACACACGAGCTACAAGCGGTTAAAAATGATGAAAATCGTAGTTTTACACTAGTTTTGATCAGTTTCTGCTTAAAATCCACAGAATCGTACATCTTTCGATGCGTGTCGTTTTCCTGTGTCAATCGATTTCGATGAAATTTTCATTGAGGACCCAAATAAAAAAGTTAAAAAAAATGCATTTTATATTTTTGCATATTACCTTGTAAATTATAATTTTTGGAGAATCTTTTTTGCATATCATTTAGTAAACCAATGCTTCTACTTGATTATAAAAAATCAAGTCGTTTGGTACCATTATAATAAAGTAATTCTACTTTAAAAGGTGTACGAATACCTTCTACACACACTGCATATTGACTGTAGATGCAATGCATATACAGGTAGAGTTGTACACAGATACAATTGAATTACTCCAGGAATTATAATTACGGAGTAATTGAATTACGTTGTAATTCAGTCACATTGTAATTTATAATTCAGATCTTCATTCAATTAAATTACAATGTAAGTCGTAATTGCAATTGGAGTACAATTATAAAATACTTTGAAATTAAATTATATTAATTACGAATTACGAGGACGAGAAATAGAATATACACCGCATAGACAGCAAACAACTATATGAAAGAAAAACATAAAAATATATCGCACTTTATCAAAGTTCTAGGCCATAATTTGGAGCGCTGTATTTTAATTATATTGTATTTCAATTACACATCTGATTAAAATAATTAGTAATTGAATGGTTTGAATTATGTAATTCAGTTACGACGGAGTTGAATTACTATATAATTGAAATATAATGTAATTCATTTACATAATTCAATTAAAATGTAATTCATTTACGTAATTCAATTACAATGTAATTCATTTACGTAATTCAATTACAATGCAATTCATTTATGTAATTCAATTACAATGTAATTCATTTACGTAATTCAATTACAATGTAATTCATTTACAATGTAATTCATTTACGTTGTAATTACATTGTAATTGAATTAGGACGACTCTGTATACAGGTCAAGTGCCGCGATTCAATCGATCGTTCTTTCTAAAGAAATAATAGATTGATTTTGTTCTTTATTTATGAAATAAATTTCAATATGATCATTGTGGAAATGGTAATGACTAGACTAAAAAAGAATCTTTTTCGTAAAACAATCTCCTAAAACGGGCTCAGTAATTCGTAGTCTGGTCACCATAAATTTGTTCCATATCAGGTTTCATGTTGAAATTCTTAGAGGATAACGCAATGATGGGTATATGCCAAGGTCCATCCCCTAAAATGGAGATGTGCACTGGACATTCTTGCCAGTCACCATAAGCTTGTTCTACGTTGGGTTTAGTGTTTGAATGCTTAGAGGATGAGATGACGTGCAAAAATCCATCGAATACAAAATGGGAGATCACAGGATGGCTTTTTCCTGCTTTTGTCCGTTTGTCCTGAGTATCCGTCGACTATTTTCTAAGCCAGCATTGAAACCGGCGTTTTCTCTGTGCCGACTGAAGATCCAGTATCGAGACAGGATAGGAGAGAGGCTGGTGCAGAAGCATCCGGAAGCCAAAGATCCCCGAGCACAAAGGGCAGACGGTAAAGAAATTGCATTGCATGCTAAATCTCGGACGACGCTGCAACCGCCTAATCAATCTTCAATCGGCTCGATTGATTCTCTCCTCTGCCTCCTTGGCGACTACTTGGTTCCGTCTTCCCTTTCCCCGCGACCTTTTCAGTTCCCCATCTCTCTGCGATCTCTCAGAGTCGCGTCTTGCACGCTGTTTGTCCGGAAGGCGACGAGATTTACACTGGGAAACGCTGCCTCACTCTTTGCTGGGACACACGGACACTGCTCCCATAGAAATATTGAAAAATGCATTTACGTCACCGATCCATCCATCTTCTCGAAGCTAGTAATTGGTAAGGACGAAGTAGAAAACGTCCTCTAATGATCTTACACTGTTGTTCCAACCCTAAAATTTTCTACGACGCACATTTATTTGGATCGAAAAGTCGGAAAAACTATTTTAGCGTTAATTATGGGCTCAAAGTCATAATACAGGGTGTCTCACCCGATATTGACATCTCGATGTCTCCGCTATTGTTAGTCCTACCGAAAAATGTTTCAGATAAGAATTAAATGGTGCTGTGTGGGGAATAATTTGGAGTTATTA